>VSMD01038988.1:0-43103 GCA_008750895.1 Mirza zaza | reverse complement strand
CAGAGTTCACAGGCACAGTCATGGCACACTACAGCCTAGAACTTCTGGCCTCAGGGGATCCTTCCCCCTCAGCCTCCCCACAACCATGCCCAGCAAGTTGAGGTTTTTTTCCCCCACTCTGTTTTGTGACCTGCCTATTCTTATCCTTTGCTCATTTTTTCTATTGTTGGTCTTTTTCATGCTCATTTGTATGAACTCATAGTAAATTAGAAATTCAGCCCTACGTCACATGTTACAAATATTTTCCCCACTTTGTCATTTATCCTTTGACTTCCATTTATGGCCTTTTATGCTATGCAAACATTTTTAGTTTTGTGGGTTCAAATGTGTCCTTATTTTTCTTACTGATTTCTGAGTGCATTAGTTTTTTAATTAAAAAAAAAAAATCAAGTTGCGTGTGTGTGTATTTGTGAAGCAAATTAAACACACAATAGCAAAAACCCATTAGGGGAACAGTCTTTGGCACCAAACCACCCCCTAAGGATATTTCAACCTCCAGGCTCAATAAATCTCATAGTTAGGGACTTCAACATCTGTACTAGGATCAGCAGTCTGGTTTGACAAGCCAGTTAGGGAACTTGTCTTGAAGCCACTTTTGCTTACCAAGTGCACTGCTTTTACGGCAGGTTACAAGATTTATTTTTCTTTCCAATGGTCAACTATTTTAGGGATAATTTTCTTCTCATTAATATAAACCAAACACCCTAGGGACTATAAATATATATGTATATGTGTGTGTGTTTTAATTTTTTCCCCTACCTTTTGTTTTTCTTCCTATCTTTTATACTTAGTCTTCACTTGTAATAGCTTGGGGAGCACTGAAGATTATGGAGATAAATCCCCTCTAAAACACACCCTGTTCCAAGCGACCCCTGGTGCCACCCTTTCCTCTGTGTCTTGGCAAGAACCACCTCACACTGGGGCTGCCTCTGAGTCATTTTGTGCAGCCCAGAGCACCCTCGTGTCTTCCCACAAACATCCTTGAATAGAGCAGTTCAGAATAGGGCATGGGAACTTGTCAGAGGTTGTAAATCCATTTTCCTCCCTCCTCTTGGCAAGAAAGGGCTGGAACACGGCCTGGGGTGTCCAATCCTGGAGCAGCCCAGGCCAGCACAGCACAAGAGAAAAGCCAGCATCCTCTGAGGAGCAATACAAGATCGAAAGCCACAAACTAAAGGGCCTCCTTCTGCCACACTGTTAATGCAAACTGGTAATAAAAAATAGAAAAGATATTGGCTTTGGGGGCTGAAAAAATCCCATTATATATATATAAAAAAATTCTACTCTAGCTATTGTTTTTACCCAGCATGTGTCATATGATACTTAATTTCACAATTGTTCACTGATTGACACTTTCTTGGACTGAATCTCACTCTTTCTTGAAAAGAAACGTTTCCCTGATCCTGTTCCCTAGTCTTTCTTTCTGTCTAGGCATTCTTAGGATGAGCATCCCTTTAGTTTTTATCTTCTCCTTAGGCCAGTCTTACAATATCCTACAACACTGTCCATTTCAATGGTCTTTTTCCAATCACATTTAGTGACCCTGGGTCTTTGGCATAACTAACAAAAATGAGACGCATACCCTGGGTACAATCAGAAGAGACTCCTTTCTTACTCTGACAGTGAGGAAGTAGATTGGATTAAGCAGATGGGGGTCTTAGGTAGGAGGAGGTACTTTCTGCATCCTCAGTGCCCAAGGCCCCTCTGCTTCAATGCCTGGGCCTTATCTGCTCAGGAGTCATTAGTCCTGATCATAACATGTTATTACGCAGGTTCTCTCCACCCCAACCCTCATCATTTTTCATTAACTCTAGATGAGCTAAGGGCCCCTGAAGGCCTTAGGCTGAGTATTCCTTGGGGTGAGGTCCCTTCTTGGTCAACATCTAAAAACCAGTAGTGACACTGTTGCTGCCTGTCCATTTTTTCCTAATATGCCTTCAGTCTCTAGAGTGGAGGATGTGCCTTCGTGTGGGGTATTACTAAAAAAGCTAGGAGCCAGATCCGATCCCCTCTCACTGGAGCATCCAGGGGGTATACACGTAGTTTAGTTTCAGCCAACCAAATACTCTTTCTGTGCACTTGGAAATCTGAGTGAGAAAGTCAGGGAAACAGAGAAGGCTGTAGTATCACCAGATGTCACGAGGTGGGCAGGCTGGACTGTTGCTGCTAAGGGATTGTTTATCGTGGCTCTTGAGGACTTACTCTTTGTTCCTTGATTCCAAACTGTTGCAAGCCTGATCCCTCAGCTCCCATCTACTCTGCAACATCCCTGACAGTCTTTCAATAAGTCCCTTTTACTTAAGTTAGCCAGAGCAGTTCTCTGAAGTTTGTAACCAAGAATGCTCCCTGGTAGAAGAGCCTCCCTCACCTCTTTAGTTTGGCCAGTGGAGAAAGAAATCACTTGGAGGAGCAACCTTGAACTTGGCTGTATTTCTAGGCTTGTCTCACCGTCCCAAGATGGGATTAGGGTACTTCCTCAGTAGGACCATTATGCCATGAATTAGTCTTAAATGTGACTTACTCTCTGTCTCACCTAGGATAGTTGACGTTGGCCGGACCGGGTTCCCAGAATCAGGCAAAGGGAAGGGATGGCTGGCTCTAGGACTTTCCAGTGACAAGCTAGTGCCAGTTCTTGTGGTCAAGGGTTGACTTGGGATACGGGCAGAAGTAAACAGACTCTTGGGCTGCTGGAAAGTTTCAGCTGTGCAGTCCCCTCCCCTGGTCCTTTCCTTTTTGTGTAAATTTCCATTCCTGGTAAGGATGGAGAAGTGGAGAAAAAAAAAATCTTCGTTTATACAATGTCATCCACCCAAATCATCATCCTCAATCATTTTGTGGATCTTCCTCTCTAGGAATGGTGACCACTGGAGGGGTGGTGGCCAGGAATTCTGCATCCAGGCGCTTAGTGCAGACTTCTCAGGCTGCCCGGGAGGTGGTGCTGTTTGCACGTGGTCAGATAGGGCTAATAAATTAAGATGCTACCGGGGTTCTACTGGATGACAGGATTCACCAGCCGAACTTCACTTTGCATCTTTGTATTTGGATTAAAGTGGCTAATTAGGGAAAAAACAGGTGAATTTCAATTTTTTCAACAGCTAATTCTTCTATTTTTGCAGAGATGGGATAGTGAGCCCACTGCGCTGGGCCGAGAAAATTATCTGTCACAACAGTTGCTATTATTGCTGGTTATGAAATTTAGAAATCTGGGCTGGGCATGGTGGCTCACAACTGTAGTCCCAGCTACTCGGGAGGCTGAGGCAGGAGGATCGCTTGAGCCCAGGAGTTTGAGGTTGCTGTGAACTAGGCTGACACCACGGAACTCTAGCCCAGGCGACAGAGCAAAAAAAAAAAAAAAAAAAAAAGATAATTTTCTTAATATACGAAGAGCTATCGGAGACAAATTTTAAAAGGGGAAAAGGATATAAACAATTAGTTCACAGAAAACAAGATTAAAGTCACCAATAAACATGAAGCATTTCTCACTCATAAATTAATGAAAAAAAATTTTAAATGTAGTCATTTGATTATGTGTGCCTCCAGTCATCGCTCTGCACAAACATACACAATGAAAAGGGTGTACTTTCTCTTCATTCCCTGATTTTCCGTTTGGGTTTCCAGGCAGTTTCTCACCTGTTGTCATGCAGTGTTGGGGCAGCCTTCCCTTCAACAGCGTGACCCTGACAGAGGCCGGCCGCTCCCCCGGGGCTAAGACTGACCTGTAAGCAACACCGTGACAAGTACTAAAGCGGAGAAGAAGAGCAGGTGTGCCAGGGCCAGCGTCCGCGCCTGCGGGGTGAGGACAGGGCGGCTCCGCGGAGCAGACGGGAGGGGAAGGAGCTCCGCGGCCCGGGGGCGGGGCAGGGCCGGTCCTCCCTGCGCAGGAGCACCACGTGCGACAACAAAGGGGTGTGCGAGGGCCGGTGCACGTGCTCAGCTGCAAACGGGGCCTGGGCGCGGGCCTGGGCGCCGAGGGGCTTCTCCCGCGCAGTTCCGTTCCTGCTCGGGGTCTGCTCTGGCCCGTCGCGAGGGGCCCTAACGACATTGCTCGACACGCGCCTCGCGGCAGAGAAAGACCTGCAAGCGCGTCTATCCAACTTTCACCTTTTATAGACAAATATGCAGAGGCTTTAGAGAGGTGAAATGCCACAGCGCTGGCAACACCGGGGTCCTGACGGCCAGCCCGCGCGCTTTCTTGCCGCTGGCCCTCGAGCACTGCCCAGGCTAGCCACATAACTCTGCCGCCCGGACCGCGGTCCGGTCCGTCTCCGGGTGGACTACATCTCCCACAATGCCCCGGGCCCAGCCCCCCTCCCGCCGCCTGGCCGAGCGCCGTCGCCACCAGTAAAAAAGCAGAGTTTCCAGGGGCCGCTCCCAGCAGCCAATGAGCGCGGCGGCGGGCGGGGCTCTCCCGTCCATTGTTCTCGGTGCCCCTCGGGCTGGAGCCCAGGTAAATCCGGAGGGGCAGGGCCGAGCCCGGGGGCGCTTTCGCGCGCGGAGCAGCCGCCAGAGCAGGACCTGGTCTCCGGAGAGGTGAGCCGGAGAGGCGGTCCTGGACCCCGCGGACGCGGGACGGTAGCCTGAGGCCAGGACATAACGGGCCTGGGGCCAGCTGCCGGAAGCCCTGCTGGGGGAGGGGTGTCGGGGGCGCTGTCCGTGTCCCGCGGCCGGACCGCTCGGATTTACCCGCCCGGCTCCGCCAACCGACCCGCACTCCCCTCCGTGACGGAGAGCTCCTTGCATATCCTGCCAGGAAGCGCAGTGTTTGGACTGGAAGGGAGGTTCGACATCCCGCGCAACCTCCTCGTTTTACAAATGGGGAAACCGAGGTTCAGAGGGGGCGTGTCTTGCCCCAGGTCACAGCGAATTAGCTGACTAGGCACAGTTTTCCTGGGCTCCCAAGTAGGAGAGAGTTCTGCTTTCTGTTATACCTGTTCCTTTTAATCATTTGGGTAAATACACCTTGAGAGCTTAGGTTTTCCCATTAGCTTTTCTTTTTTCTTCTCTTTCTCTCTCTTTTAAAGCTTTTCCTACTCTTCCTTTCTCTTTTTCTTTTTCAGGGGGAATTGTCTGAGTCTTCATGATGTAATGATTTTTAAGACTAATTTTTCATTGCTTTCATAATATTTATTTTAAGTCGTTTGCAATTCCATTGCTGTCAGTATTTTGCAGAGTTGCCCTCCAGGTCTTTTTCCTTCTCTGTGTTCATTTTTAAAGGAAATCGGGGTCTCATTGTGTCTATGGTTTTTCTGCCTTGTGGGTTTTGTTTTTATCCATTATTTTCATACCAGGAGGATTATCTTAAACCATTAATGATTAATAATCTTTGTCAGTATGATTTTTTTTAATGTTTAAATGTACAGCAGTGTATGACTCTTAAATTTCATATGTATGCTCTTGTGTTGTGCAACCATTTGCCAAAACAAGACCTAGAAAATTTCCAGCACAAATTTCAGAAGACTCCTTTGAGCCCCTACCTAGTCAAAATTCCCCAGAGGTAGTCTTGATTATGTTAGCATAATTTCTAATACATTACTGTGTAAAGTGCCATAGTTTATTAACCATTTCCCTGCTACTGGATTTTAAGGAGCCTGTTTTTTGCAATCAAAAACAGTGCTATGGTTGCATGTCCTTGCAAATAAATTTCTTTTTACTGAGATGGAGTTTTTTGTATGTTTGTTTTTTGTTTATTTGTTTGTTTTTGAGATAGGCTCTCACTCTGTTGCCTGAGTTAGAGTGCAGTGGCACCATTGTAGCTCACAGCAACCTCAAACTCCTGGGCTCAAGTCATCTTCTTGTCTCAGCCTCCTGAGTAGCTGAGACTAAAGGTGCATGCCACCACACTTGGCTAATTTTGTAAAAATTTTTTTGTAGAGACAGGGTCTTGCTATTGCCTAGGCTGGTCTGGAACTCCTGGTCTCAAGTGATCCTCCCAACTCAGCATCCCAAAGTGCTAGGATTACAGACTTGAGCCACTGCATCCAGCCCAGATGGTTATTTTTTAAAGATAAATTACTGAGGGGCCAGGGTGGATCAGAGAGTATGAACATGTTTAAAACTTTAAGCTGGCCTTGGTGGCTCATGCCTGTAATCCCAGCTACTCAGAAGGCTGAGGTGGGAGGAGTTTGAGACCAGTGTGGGCAACAGAACAAGACCCTATCTCTTAAAAAAAAACAACAAAAAACCGAAACCCAAAACTTAATACTTTAAAGTATGGTAATAATCTGGTTAAGATACTGCCTTCCTTCCAATGAAGTGCAAAGAGCCTTGACATCTGATCCATTGCTACTCCTTAAGGTGTCACTATCTATATTTCTTAGGTGGTCACTGAGGTTAAGTGACTAAGTTGTATGTTAGGTGGTTACTTGCTCAGCAGCAAGTCTGAACTGACTTAGGGCGAGATAACTAAGCTCTGGGTTTTTTTTTTTTTGATGATTTTGCATTTTTGATACTCATTCTTTGGTCTTTTTGAAAGAACAATGCTATATTTTTTGTATCTTTTCTTACTACAGAGAGATGTTTTTAGGAATAAGTTGTTTTTCCTTTAAGAGGTACAGGAAACGTCTGTTGACTTGCAGATATAAAGATCACTTGGTGGCCTGATGTGGGCTGTTGTGATTTAGATTGCTTTTAGGACAGTCTACTAATGGATTCTGGTTCTCTTTCTTGTTTCTCAGCAGGACTACTTGTTGAGATTTGAGGAGGGAGGTGTCTTCTCAGAAAACCTGGCTGGAGGAGACTGAGTCAATGCTTAAAGCCTGAGTTATCACTCCAGGAACGTGGATGATGGCTGCAGAGGCGCCGGGAGTGACCACCCCCCTTAGCCCCTTGGTCCAGGTGCCTCAAGAAGAAGATGGACAGGAAGAGGAGGTCTCCACTATGATCCTGGAGGATGACTCCTGGGTGCAGGAAGCTGTACTGCAGGAGGATGGCCCTGAGTCCGAGCCCTTCCCCCAGAGTGCTGGCAAGGGCAGCCCCCAGGAGGAGGCAGTGGCTGGGGGACCGCAGGGTGCACTCAGCCGCCTCCGAGAGCTCTGTCGGCGCTGGCTGAGGCCAGAGGTGCATACGAAGGAGCAGATGTTGACCGTGCTACCAAGAGAAATTCAGGCTTGGTTACAAGAGCATAGGCCCGAAAGCAGCGAGGAGGCAGTAGCCCTGGTGGAAGACTTGACCCAGACCCTTCAGGAAAGTGGTGAGACATAGAACCTCATAGGGAGAGGGTGGAGGAGGAGCATGGTGTTTGTGGTGGAGGCACAGGTGGTATCTAGGACAGAGTGGGGCTATCTAGGACAGGCCCATCCCTCTGCTCTGCAGACAGTCAGCATATTCTGCACCCGTTTAATGCCCTCATCCTGTGCAGTGGTAGCTCTAGAACTTCTGTATTGGAGGGGCTTAGAGGACTGCTCTTGGAGCAACATTTGCATACATAGTTTTTACTTACCTGTTTGTTTGGAGTGGTGGGGGAGCTGATGGAGGCTTTGGGGGAGGGGCTGAATACCCCTATAAACCGCCCCTTGGCACCTTCACTTGGTTGTACAATAAACCTCCAAATAGTTCCAGCAATTATAAAAACCAAATAATCTGATTTTCTTCAAAGTGATTATTTTTATGAGATCCAAGATAAATGGCAGATAAACCATCTAATAACTAGGGACTTTCTGTGGTATAAAGTTATCCTGGGATCCTAAAAGAGTAATTCAAAACCTGAGCTCTTTGATGCCTGTGTTACTGGTCGTTTTGGGTTCCTGGCGTGCCCTTTACCTGCTCTGTCCATTCTGGCTTTCAGCTTACCTCAGATCTACCTGTGCTGCTAGGAATATTTCAGGACCCGGGGCACAGGGCTGCCTTTGTGATGAGGACTGTGGAAATTCAGAGAAAGGAACGTGGAGAGGTCAGGTCAGGTCAGGTCAGAGAAGGCTTTATGGAGGACATGAAACCTGAGTAGGAGGGAGTCAAACTGGGAAAGGTCAGGGGCAGGGAGCAGGGTGTGGAGCGAAAGGAGTTGTGTTGAGCAAAGGCCCGGAAGGGCAGAGCCAGCATAGTTTATTCCTTCAGGTGACAGGGAGGAGGGCTGGCTGACTGGAGTGGAAAGTGTGTTTTTAGGAAGTGGTAGGTAGAGTTTGAGGAAGGGTGGATGAAGGCTTGAACTGAATGTCATTGGCCTCAAGTGGGACCCAAGAGGCATGGGAGGAAGCTGAGTTTGGCAACAGGATGTAGGTTTGATTAGAGTAGGGAGAGGCTAGAGGCAGGAGAGCAGCCAGGAAGCTGCCTAGTCATCGGGCTGCAGTGATGGGGGTGGGCCCGATTGGACACGTGTGAGAAAGAACTAATAGTAACAATGGCTCGCGTTTCTTGAGCTCTTTCTGCGGGCTGGGCCTGGAAATATGCTTAGCATCTAATATGCAGAACTCATGTAAACTTCACAGCCTGTGAAGATAAACAGGATTGTCATCACCAGAGAAGTTAAGTGACTCCCTTAAGATCATGCAGCTAGTAGGAGGCAGAACCAAGATTTGAACTTATGTGTCTGAGGAAATGGCCCACGTCTTTAAACATTTTATCATGTGTGTGATGCTAAGCTACAGTTCCTAATGGGCTGTTGGAAGGAGGGGATGCAGACAGGATTAAGACAAAGTGACTAACGCCGGGGCATCTAGCCTGGAGGATTCCGAAGACTGGGAGGCGGGCCAGGCGCAGTGGCTCATGCCCACAGTCTCAGCACTTTGGGAGGCTGAGCGGGTGGTGATGGGTATTGCTTGAGGCCAGGAGTCAGAGGTTACAGTGAGCTATGATTGCACCACTGCACTCCAGCCTGGGTGACAGAGCAAGACCCTGTCTCTAAAAGAATAAAAAATAAATTAAAAAAGAAGACTGGAAGGCCCGGCATGGTGGCTCACACCTGTAATCCTAGCACTCTGGGAGGCTGAGGCGGGTGGATCACTCAAGGTCAGGAGTTCAAAACCAGCCTGAGCAAGAACGAGACCCCGTCTCTAATAAAAATAGAAAGAAAGTAATCGGCCAACTAAAAATATATAGAAAAAATTAGCCGGGCATGGTGGCGCATGCCTGTAGTCCCAGCTACTCGGGAGGCTGAGGCAGGAGGATCGCTTGAGCCCAGGAGTTTGGTGTTGCTGTGAACTAGGCTGACGCCATGGCACTGTAGCCTGGGCAACAGAGTGAGACTGTGTCTAAATGAATGAATGAATGAATGGGAAGGGAAGAGAAGGAAAAAGAAGATGGTTTGGGGCAGTGGTTATGACAACCTCCTGTGACTGGGAGGTAGGAATAAAGCTGTCCTCTGAAGAAAGGGACTAACCTTGAGGGCTGATGGTGACAGCCCTCCACTGGGCACCTTACATGTCTATCTCTAAGAATCCTGTGAGGTGGGTGGGACTGTCATTTCCCAGATAAATGGAAATTCAGCAAGGTCACACAGCTGTCATCTGGTGGAGCCAGGATTCAAACTGTTTTGCTTCCCACGTGTGTGTGGTGGAGCCTAAGTTTTATTAGAAGTGAAGTACCTGATTTTCTTTGGCCCTGAAAAATAACTTTTAAGTTTATTCCTCCTGTTTACAAAAACTTCTCATCCTATTTCAAAACTTTGTTTCCTTGCCTCCTGATGGATGTGACAGATTTGTAGTGAACTTGAGGATCTTCAGCTAGACACTCTGGCGGAGGCAGAGTGGTTGCGGCTGAGGAGATAGCTCTGGGCTGGTGGTTTAGTCGGGAGGCACAGAGCAGAGGGTCTGACCTCAGCAAGTGTCTGAGGTGATTACAGCCCTTCTCACCTGGCTTGCTCCAGGGGCTCTGCGCCTTTCATCTTTTACTGGCCATTCGAGATGGGGACGGTGCCAGACAAGTGGGTGTGTCAGTCCCCTGACTTCTGCCTTTGCAGTGGTCTTTGCCAAGCTTGGTGTGTTTAACAGATGTTCCCGCCCTTCCCCGAGGCTGCCCATTGGAATCACTGCACTTGTCTCCGTCCCTTCTCAAACATTTACCCAACAGGAGACCACTTGACCTCTATTCTGCTTGTCCAGCTTGGGACCTTTGTTCACATTCACCCAGCACAAGACATTTCAAGGCCTTATTAGGTGGTTTAATGTTTGACTAATAGGAACCTCTACGTGCTCACAAAGTATCTTATAATTCCAATTAGGATCAGACTATATTAATAGTGGCGAAGCTCATCTCTATTTGTGAATGTTTCCCAAGGACATTGTAATCCGCGTAGCCAGCCCTAATCCAGGCTCTGGGTATTCCTCACCCAAATTCTTGCAGCAGCCTCCAGACTAAACCTGCCTTTGGCCTCTTCCCGTTCATTATAGCTCTTCCCCTCCTACCAGAGTGATGGGGGCACGCTCCTACTTTAATATCTTCATCAGTTTCCCAGTGTCCACCAAATCAGGCATGACCTCTTTGTTCAGTATGGAATCCACGGCCCTGTGTGACCTGGTCCAGACCTCCCCGGCAGCCTGGTCCCTCCCGTGCCCCCTTGCTCTAATCTCCAATCCTTTCTGACAAGAGCTTGCCATTTCTTGAACATAGCCTGTGCTTTCTAGCATTCACCTTTTGCTCCTAAATGTTTGGTTTGGCGTGGCCTAGTCTCATCTCTGTAATAAAACCCAGCTGTCTTTTGAGTGCCCACCCTTGGAGACCCTCTTCGTAAAGCTGTCCTTTGCTTCCCTATCCCCAGTTCCGCACACCTGGGAGCATCTCTAATCAGTCACCTTGCTGGTAGTCATCTCCCCCAGAACATTTGGACTCTGTCCCCCTCTTCTTCCCTCCCCCTTCTTTCTCCCCTCTCTTTTCCTCTCTCCAGTGTCATGAACCTCTGGGCCCAACCCCAGAACTACTGAATCAGAAACTTTGGGCTTGGCGCCCAGCACTCCAGGGTTTAACAAGCCCTTCAGGTGATCCTGATTCAACTCCGGTTTGAGAACCTCTGCATTAGACACCTCGTTCTCAAACTTGGGTGCACATCAGAATCACCTGGGGACCTGGCACCCACTCGAAAGGCTTCTGATTTTCTCATTTAATTGGTATGGGGTATGGCCTGGGCAAGGAATTTTTGAAAGCTTCCAGGGAGTTCTATTATGCAGCAGTTTAAAGACCGTTGCTATTAGAGCTTTGTTCCTCAGGGTGGCCAGTGAACCAACAGCATGAACATCACCTGGGAGTCTGTTGGAGATGCAGCCTGTCTCACCCCAGCCCCACTGAAGCAGAATCTACATTTAACAAGATCTCCAGGTGATTTGTATGCTCTCTGAGGGCTGAGAAGCACTACCCTAGACTAGAAAGGAATAGAGGTTATTAGCTTCAAACCTACTGTCCTTGATCAGTTGAGCCAAAGAGTCACAGCTGACCTCTCCTGCCATCCTCAGCATCATGTGGCTTTTGGTGGTCACAGGCAGCGGGTTATCTGTTTTGAGCTTGCTGCCCCAGCAGAATGCTCCCTTAATGACCACGAATGAACATACACGTTTGTTTTTCTTAGCCAGAAAGGGAGTGGGGAGTATTGGAGCATTGTAAAAAGGTATGTATTTTTAGAGCTACAATTCTTAGCTTCAACACAGAATTATTTCTAGTTTACTTAAATACTTGAAAAGTATTCTAGACAGAACTCTTAGGGAAAGGTAAACTCACTGCAAAGTGTTTGGCAGTCATTCATTTGAACTGTTCATTGTTGTTTTTATCAGTGGTTCATCTTTTAAGCAGCCCGAGTTCAGGTGGAACAGTATTCCCAGTCACTCCGCACGGTCAGGCCTCCGCAGGCTTGCCAGGGCGGCGTTTGCTGGGCAGAGCCCAAGTCAGAGTGGAGCTGGGTGTAACCTGTACTGGAAGCACCTCTCTATTTTTGACCAATAGCTCCAGCCGCAGTCTTGAGACTCAGTGGTGTGTCACAGTCAGGCAGGAAGGGCTTTAGATGAATTTTGAGCTACACACTAAAGCACCAAAGTCTGACCAATTGATTTCGTTAAATTTGAATTTGCTAAATAAATTTATGAATATGAATTTGCTAAATAAATTTGAATTTGCTAAATAAATTATAGCAAATTCAAGTTTATCCCCATATTGGCATCAGTCTCCCTCACATTCACTGTGATATGCTTCCTAACACGGGAGAGAAAGAGGAGGCCTGTGGCCAGCCAGGGGGTACGCAAGGCCCCATGAACAGCCACAGGAACGTGCCGTGCACATCAGTCCAGAGCAGGTATTGACGTGTGAAAATACAAGAACCATTGGTTTAGACCCAGTTACGACTGCAGCTTTTGTTTACTGACTGATAAGGAGAGAGGGCCTGTGGCAATTCAAGAACCATTCAGTGAACAGTTTTTGGACAGTGGTCTAATCATTTTGAAAAAACAAAGATTGGATCTCTATTTCTCAACCTATATAGAAATAGATCCCTGCTTCACAGGTTACACAAAAATAAATTCCAGATGGATTATAGGTCTATACTATACAAGATCTGAAATGACACATAAGAAAATATTTTTGTAATCTTAGGGTAGGGAAGGACTTCATAAGCAATACATAAATCATCAAAGCTAGATTGGACTCATGAGTACAGAAGAAAAGTCATTTATATAAAAAAGATACTATGAACAAAATTAAAAGACAACACACAGAGTGGGAGGAAATAATTGCAACAAAGCCTGGAACACAACAGATCAAGAGTCAAAATCCTTGATTTACAAGAGCTTCTATTAAATTCATAAGAAAAGTCACCCCAGTAGAATAAAAGGTGAAAAATACAAAGTAATTTAGAAATGAAAAAAATACAAATTGTAACTGTATGAAAAGATATTATACCTTATAAATTACCAGGGAAATACCCATTAAAGTAAGATACTATTATTTTGCCTATAAAACCATCAGAAATATAAGAGTGTTTCTAAGAATTCTATACCTTTTTGAGCATTTAATGTAATCTTTTCAAATTAATTTTCAGAATTTGTCTAGTACACTGTGTGTCACTTTTTTTTTTTTTTTAGAGACAAGATCTTTCTCTGTCACCCAGGCTGGAATAACAGTGCCATGATCATAGCTCACTGTAGCTTCAAATTCCTGGGCTCAAGCGATCTTCTCACCTTAGCCTCCCAAGTAGCTAGGACTACAGGTGCATGCCACCATGCCTGGCTAATTTTTTAAAAATTTTTTGTGGAGACAAAGTCTCTAGGATGCTTGGTCTCAAACTCTTGGGCTTAAGTGATCCTCCTGTTTGGGCCTCCCAAAGAGCTGGGACTACAGGAAAGAGCCAACATGCTTGGCCTTGTCACCAATCTTAAATTAGGTAGATTACATAAAGTTATATATAAAAGCTGTATGTTGTTGTTCTTTTTTTTTTTTTTTTTTTTTTTTGAGACAGGCTAGAGTCCAGTGGTATCAGCATAGCTCACAGCAACCTCAAACTCCTGGGCTCAAGCAATCCTACTGCCTCAGCCTCCTGGGTAGCTGGGACTACAGGCATGTGCCACCATGTGAGGCTAATTTTTTCTATATATTTTTAGCTTTCCAAATAATTTCTTTCTATTTTTAATAGAGATGGGGTCTCGCTCTTGCTCAGGCTGGTCTCGAACTCCTGAGCTCAAACAATCCTCCTGCCTCAGCCTCCCAAAGTGCTAGGATTATAGACGTGAGCCACTGTGCCCGACCTTGCATCATTTATTGTATGTTGTGTCTTTTCTCCATGTATTTGAGAGCCTACCCTTATCTTAAATTAAATTTCCATAGTCATTATACAGATTCTCTTTTCTGTTCTACCATTCTATTCATGTGCCACCTAGATTAAATTGACTTTATATGTCTGTTGAGTCTATCTGGAGTTTTTGTTATGTGTCTTTGGTCTAATTGTCTATTTTTTTTTTTTTTTGAGACAGAGTCTCGCTTTTTTGCCCAGGCTAGAGTGAGTGCCGTGGCAGTCAGCCTAGCTCACAGCAACCTCAATCTCCTGGGCTCAAGTGATCCTCCTCCCTCAGTCTCCCAAGTAGCTGGGACTACAGGCATGTGCCACCATGCCTGGCTAATTTTTTCTCTCTATATATTAGTTGGCCAATTAGTTTCTTTCTATTTATAGTAGAGACAGGGTCTCGCTCTTGCTCAGGCTGGTTTCGAACTCCTGACCTCGAGCAATCCACCCGCCTCGGCCTCCCAGAGTGCTAGGATTACAGCCTGAGCAAGAGCAAGACCCTGTCTCCACTATAAATGGAAAGAAATTAATTGGCCAACTAAAAATATATACAAAAAATTAGCTGGGCATGATGGCACATGCCTGCAGTCCCAGCTACTCAGGAGGCTGAGGCAGGAGGATTGCTTGAGCCCAGGAGTTTGAGGTTGCTGTGAGCTAGGCTGACTCCACGGCACTCACTCTAGCCTGGGCAACAAAGCGAGAGTCTGTCTCAAAAAAAAAAAAAAAAACACATTGTAACTATTGAGATTTCATAATATTTAACATCTGACAGAGATAACCCCTTTCCTCCCCCCATTTTAGTCAATGACTTTCTTAATGTTTATTTTCCTACACTTATACTTTTGTTGCATGATTTGCCACTGCTAAATGTTATCCTTTTTTTTTTTTTTTTTTTGAGACAGAGTCTCACTTTATTGCCCAGGCTAGAGTGAGTGCCGTGGCTGCTAAATGTTATCCTTTGGATTTCCAGGTAGTTACAGATGAGGCAATCAGCAAACATATGCTGTATCCCACCTTATACCCCTCAACCTCAATTTTGGTTAGAGTGTCATTTCTACACCATAACATTTACAAGCTCTGTAATCATCCTAATTGCCGTGGTAATTGTAGTCTTTGTTCTAACATTAAATTTATTAGGCATTTGTCCTTTAATATTCCACAGATCTGCATATGTTCAAAGCGCTTTGCCTGTAGGTTTTATACATGAAGGGAAGTTTTATTGAATATAAAATCCTTGGCATATATTTTCTTTTCTTGCATGTCCTGTAGCTGTTGCTCCTCTGGCTGCAGGCATTGACTGTTACTGTAGGGAAATCTGGAAACCAGTTGATCTTCTTCCCTCTTTCGGGATTGATCTTTTTGCTGTTGTCCACCTGTCTCACGGTTAGCCCCTTGGGTTAGTTTTCCTTGGCACACAGTAGACCTTTCAAGGGTTCTTATATCTTTATAGATTATATTTTAAAGTATTCTATTCCTTTTAGTTTTCTTCTTTGAGAACTCCAGTTATATGTTTATGGATTCTCTTTTTGCCTAACTTCCGTTTCTGTCATTCTCTTTAATCCTTTTAACTTCTTTGTTTCCATTTCATTTAATTGCTTTTCTCATTTTGGTCCTCTTTTCCCCTTTCTGCTTTCCAAGATGCCCATTTCCCATTGTGCTCCTTCCCATCTTGTCTTTATTTCTCCAGAAGATTTTTCCCTTCTTTCCTGAGTCCTTCCAGCTTATGTTTTATTTCTTCTTTTTGTCTCACCATCTCTTCCTTAAGTTCTACTACAGGGGTCTTCAAACTTTTTAAACAAGGGGCCAGTTCACTGTCCCTCAGACCTTTGGAGAGTGCGCACTGTGGCCCCAGGACAAGTTGGCTGCTAAGTGTGACAGGCATCGGCGAAAAAAACACCCAGCGGGCTGGATAAATGTCCTAGGCGGGCGCCATGTGGCCCGTGGGCCGTAGTTTGCGGACGCCTTTTCTGCTGTATAGTATTCCTTTATAGAGGTGGTTGCTTCATTTAACTATTTTTATGGATGGAAATGGTCACCTTTCTCAGTAATAATAATTCCCTTGATTAATGCGTATGGGTGGAAGGCTTTCTTCTTTGCTTACAGAAACAGCTTCCTGCATGTCGCTCTTCTGTGGGATTCTGGTTGTAGTCTCACCTCCTTTGATTCTCTGAACCACAGAAGCCGGCCCTGTTTATCCCAGTTCCCAAACGTACTGCTGCACATCCGGAACCTTCAGGAAGTGCTTTCTGCCTGAGCTTTCTGAGATCTGCTCCTGGGCACTCTCCCACCCCAGTACATTCCATGCTTAGTCTATTCACTTCCTCCTCATCGCTTCAACCCAGTCTCTAACGTTTTGGGAAGACCTGATGTGTATTTTGGTGTCTGTAAATTATATTTTTCTTCTGATTTCACTGAAATCAGTTTGAGTTTTTACTTGTTTTCCCTTTGCTTCTGAGTTTATACAAGAACTTACTGATTCTCCTTTCGAAGTGGTGAAAAACCTTATTAGCTAATATTATAAAACCTATTCAGAAGAGAAAAATTACTAACGTCATCAAAAAAGTGTTTTTGGTCATGTTAGCTTGCTAAAAATAAATCATGGCCTTGGCCTGGAGGTCCTTCTAGAAGAGATACCGTGTTTCCCCAAAAATAAGACCTACCCATAAAGCCCTAGCAGGATTTCTAAGCATTTGCGCAACATAAGCCCTACCCTGAAAATAAGACCTAGTGATGGGCGTGGCTATGCAGCACATCTGCACAACCCATGCATTTCATCTCGGAGCGGTAAAGAACAGGAGCAGCCCTTCTCATCTGCCCCATGAGAGCTCTATTGCTCGACATGAGAGATTGGGGCCAATGGTTCTAAAGGAAATAGAGTCGCAGGAAATTCAGGATGGAATTCGGGGTTTGGAGAGTGATGATGATGTTCCAGAAGAAGACGACTTAACTCTATTTGAATAAATGTAGATTGTTGTACTGTACTTAAAAAAAAATAACACGTCCCCTAAAAATAAGCCTTAAGGTGTCTTCTTGAGGAAAAATAAATAGAAAACCCTGTCTTATTTTCGGGGAAACATGGTATGATAGCAGAGCTCTGTGCTCAAAACTTGCAAAGAAACCGTCTTGTAGGAAGTTAAGGAAGCATGAAATTCCCACCCTGACCCAGCAGGAGTATGCACTGTGCCCCTCAAGCCTCTGTCCAGCCCCTGGAGGTACTGGCGGGGCTGGAGGGTAGTTATATGAACCCACAGGTTACCAGCAGCATGCATGTTAGTATAAGCACAAAATATAATTATGTGTCTATTTGCAAGTTTAATTTTATTTTTTAAAGGCAGGGTCTTGCTTTGTTGCCCAAGTTGGAGTGCAGTGATGTGATCATAGCTCCATGCAGCCTCAAACTGCTGAACTTCCTGCCTCAGCCTCCCAAGTAGCTGGACTACAAGTGCCTGCCACCACACCCAGCTAAGTTTTAAAAAGTTTTTTGTAGAGACAGGATGTCACTATATTGCCCAGGCTTATTTGCAAGTTTAAATGTGATCTTCCATTGACTGAAGGATGAGCGGAACCCAGGCCCTGTCTGATAATTCCCACATGTGGGAGTTTACATTAACTTACAGAAATCATTATTTGTTGAATTGAGCATCTCACCTTAAGTAAACAGTTTATTAGCTTAAATAATAGAAATGTCACTAAAATTTTGTATGATTATTTTCCTAATTGTCTTTCCCTGAATAATCAGGCCATCATCTTCATCATTATTAATTTATTTCTGTATACTCTACAGAATTTCAAAAGAGGATTGGAGACACTTTGCCAAAATATAGCACAAGGAATTTATAGTGAGAAAGAAAATAATGAGAGGAAAACCATGAAATGAAAGTACACAAAATGCATGCTGTAAAAACATCCAGTATTCTTGCTGTAAGCCCTCGTCTCCAAGATTCCAAGCAGGCAAGGCAAAGAGGGAGCCGCAGTCACGGGCATGAAGCAGACACAAATCATTCGCTCAGAAGAGCAGCTCTTTTTGGGATTGAGGTCAAGAGAGAAATTTGTTCATCAGTCTCATCAAGAGGACATTGTGTGGTATAAACAATGTTGTCAACAACTTCCTGGCAGCAGTAATGTTCCTGACAGCCATTAATTTTAATGACTCTCAGATTGTCAGCCAGGGCCATTAAGCCAGCACACTGTTCAGCAAACACAGTTTTACCGGGGGTCAGAACAGTGTGATCCAGGCTCAGAGCTCTCTGCTGCTCTGGCTTCATCCTAGAGTGATTTTAGAGTCTCCTGTCTAAGGAAGGGGCTTTATAATTCCAGCAACCTTCCCTTATGATTTCTTTCACTCACATGTTTGCTAAGTATAGGGCGATACAGGGTTTGACAAGTTCCTGGAAGATAGATGTGTTCTGTATTTACCAAATAAAGGTCTAATAGGCTTCCACTGCAGACAAATTTGAGGGCTCTTGTAGCTGCCCATATACTTGTTTCTAGGTTGTTGTTTTTTTTTTTTTTTTTTTTTTTTTGAGACAGAGTCTCACTTTGTTGCCCAGGCTAGAGTGAGTGCCATGGCGTCAGCCTAGCTCACAGCAACCTCAAACTCCTGGGCTCAAGCGATCTTTCTGCCTCGGCCTCCCAAGTAGCTGGGACTACAGGCATGCACCACCATGCCCGGCTAATTTTTTCTATATATATTTTTAGTTTGCCAATTAATTTCTTTCTATTTATAGTAGAGACGGTGTCTCGCTCTTGCTCAGGCTGGTTTCAAACTCCTGAACTCAAACAATCCTCCCACCTCCGCCTCCCAGAGAGCTAGGATTACAGGCGTGAGCCACTGCGCCCGGCTGTTTCTAGGTATTTGTATAGACACCTAGGGTCCTTGTGGCAGGGGCTCTGTCATCTGTGTCTTACTTAAATGCCAATTAATGAGATTGTAAATACAGATACATTTTAATGCAAGAAATCATTATTTAAACTCCTTTTGAAAGGAGACTGAGCTTTAGGGAAATTTGTATGGCACCAATAAAAAACTCATTCATTGCCTGGTCGCAGTGGGTCACACCTCTAATCCTAGCACTCTGGGAGGCCGAGGCGGGTGGATTGCTCACGGTCAGGAGTTTGAAACCAGCCTGAGAAAGAGCAAGACCCTGTCTCTACTAAAAATAGAAAGAAATTGGCCAACTAAAAATATATAGAAAAAATTAGCCGGGCAGGGTGGCGCATGCCTGTAGTCCCAGCTACTTGGGAGGCTAAAGCAGGAGGATCGCTTGAGCCCAGGAGTTTGAGGTTGCTGTGAGCTAGGCTGACGCCATGGCACTCTAGCCTGGGCAACAGAGTGAGACTCTGTCTCAAAAAAAAAAACAAACTCATTCATTCATCAAATTTAATGAGCACCTACTAAGCATCAGGCAACATGGTGAGTATTGGGGGTTATTGTGTACCCTGTTGCAGTCCTTTAGTTAGGATTTTCAAATTCCCACCTGACCTGATTTCCTGGTGAAGAAACAGGTAGACACATGGAACCCAAATGGTTATGACTTTGAGATTCTGGGTGATGGCTATAAAGATGTGGAACCTGGCAACTAAATAGCCAGTTAGAATGAAATAAACCTGGTTTTGAGAAGCTTTGAGGATTTTCTAGCCTCTTAGTGTTCACTAGAGGTTCAATTTTTATAAATTTCCCTTTGGTTTCCTTTTCTCGTCATGACAGGGAATTGAGTAGACATTGTATGTTTTTCTTCACTGTTTCAGATTTTGAGATACAGAGTGAAAGTGGGGAGAACTCTAATCAAGACATGTTTGAGGATGTCGAGTCACATGAGTTGTTCTCAAAAATGCCTGAAGTGGAAGGCGTTCAGCAATCCGATGGGGAAAGTGACTTTGAGAGAGACTGTGGCCCTCGGGGGCACCAGGGAAACGCCCCAGGTGAGGACCACGGGACCATGCGGTCCCATGGCAGGGAGGTGGGCCAGCTCATAGGCCTTCAGGGCACCTACCTGGGCGAGAAGCCCTATGAATGTCCACAGTGTGGGAAGACCTTCAGCCGGAAGTCCCACCTAATCACGCACGAACGGACCCACACGGGAGAGAAATACTACAAATGTGACGAATGTGGGAAAAGCTTTAGTGACGGTTCAAACTTCAGTAGACACCAAACTACTCACACTGGGGAGAAACCGTATAAATGCAGGGATTGTGGGAAGAGCTTCAGCCGGAGTGCAAACCTCATCACCCACCAGAGGATCCACACGGGAGAGAAGCCCTTCCAGTGTGCCGAGTGCGGCAAGAGCTTCAGCAGGAGCCCCAACCTCATCGCTCACCAGCGCACCCACACGGGAGAGAAGCCGTACTCGTGCCCGGAGTGTGGGAAGAGCTTTGGCAACCGGTCCAGCCTCAACACACATCAGGGAATCCACACCGGAGAAAAGCCCTACGAATGTAAGGAATGCGGGGAAAGCTTTAGTTACAACTCGAACCTAATCAGACACCAGAGGATCCACACGGGAGAGAAACCGTACAAATGTACCGACTGCGGGCAGAGGTTCAGCCAGAGCTCGGCTCTCATCACCCACCGGAGAACTCACACAGGGGAAAAGCCCTATCAGTGCAGCGAGTGCGGGAAGAGCTTTAGCCGCAGCTCCAATCTGGCCACGCACCGCAGAACCCACATGGTGGAGAAGCCCTACAAGTGCGGGGTGTGCGGGAAGAGCTTCAGCCAGAGCTCCAGCCTGATTGCACACCAGGGCATGCACACGGGGGAGAAACCCTACGAGTGCCTGACGTGCGGGGAGAGCTTCAGCTGGAGCTCCAACCTGCTCAAGCACCAACGGATCCACACGGGAGAGAAGCCCTACAAGTGTGGCGAGTGCGGGAAGTGCTTCAGCCAGCGCTCCCAGCTGGTGGTGCACCAGCGGACCCACACAGGCGAGAAGCCCTACAAATGCCTCATGTGTGGGAAGAGCTTCAGCCGGGGCTCCATCCTGGTCATGCACCAGAGAGCCCACTTGGGAGACAAGCCCTACAGGTGTCCCGAGTGTGGGAAAGGCTTCAGCTGGAATTCAGTTCTCATTATACATCAGCGAATCCACACAGGGGAGAAGCCCTACAAATGCCCCGAGTGTGGCAAAGGGTTCAGCAATAGCTCCAATTTTATTACACATCAGAGAACTCATATGAAAGAGAAACTTTATTGAAATAGCAAAGAGGGAAAGGGAGGGGACTGGCTTAGTATGGAAATTGCCACACTGCCCCAAACAGTGATGTCCCTTTAAGGAATTGCCACACTGCCCCAAACAGTGATGTCCCTTTAAAAGAGCCATTCTTCCCAAATGCTTTTTGGGGTTTTTGCCAGAATCTCACCCTTGCTCATGGTCATTTCTAAAACCCTGTCATCTTAGTGGTTGGAGTCAAGCCCCACACAGTCAAGAACAGCGTGTAGGAGCGGAAGGTCTGGAAAATTGGGTCTTTTTTGGTGACATTTCATGGCTTGATTGGTGTCTCTCTCTTGATTCCCCTGTGCCTCATTTCCTCTTTGGTGAAATGTGGGGGAAATATTTCTCTATGTGGAGTGGAAGATAGTGTGGCCCACAACATGGGCTGAATCCTCAGAGAAATACTGGAAATCCATTAGTGTGGTTCTGGTTGTTTTGCTGCCATTTTGTTGGGCTTAGGTGCCTTCACCCCACGCTGTTAGCATCCAGGGCTCCCTGTCCAAGTTAGAGCCTGCTCTTCCTGGCTTTGGTGTCTTGGGCTTTGGTTTCAGATAAAGATGGAAGGGCTTCTCCAATTCTCAGTCACCCATGTAAAGGAAAAGCCCCTTTCTATTTCTAGAAAGTATCAGGAGCACAGAAACATGAAGTCTGGCCCGGACCCGGTGTCCCAGTGTCCTTCCCATAAAAGAGGTGGACAGGGCCTGCCCGGAAAGGTACACAGTGAAATTTACATGCTTGCTTTTGTCTCTGCTTACTGTCCTATGGTAAGTCGGTTGCCAGGGGGAACACACTTGTTCTTGTGGGGTTTTGTGTTTGGAGTGTGTAGTGAAGTCTGAGACCCCCAGCTGCCTACCCATAGCGATGGTCGTTTCTGTCTTGTCAGGAGTGCAGCAGTCCTGCATGCTATGGAGTGGGCTTGTGTCTTCACCCCCACAGATACATAGCCCCATAATCATTTCTAAATTACTCTATGCATTTATTATTTCCCTGTTCTTATATTTTTCATTTTATATATGCAGACCTTGAATTCTGCCTGGTAGCTTTTGTATACTAAGAACATTATTTTAAAGGAAGTGCTGATTTTGAGGACATTATCTGTGCCCTGGAGAGATTTGGGCTTCAATCAGGAGTTTGTCCTATAGATGTCACCCTTGATCTCGGGATACTACCAGGGCTTTGTTCTTGGGATCCTCCAGCCTGGAAACAGTGAAGATGGGAAAGATTACAGGTGAAGGGGTTTGTCATGAGGGGAGAGGAGACTAGATGAGGTGTTTCTGGGAGATGTGAGACTGCCTTCTGCCGCACATGGGGCCTGTGCTCAGAATGGGCTTTGGGTTTTACAAATGGATGCTCCATACTGCCTAATAAAGTAGAGTCCCATTCTTTTCTGGAGTCTGTCTTTTAATGCATGTTAAAAACCTGAACTTGACTGTTAGCAAATTCACACCTCACTTCCCCACCCACCTCCTATCCTGTTCTAGGCTGATAGTGGTCCACGACCTTCAGGGAGTAAAAACCCATTGCTTCAAAGAGCACACCTTTGGGTGAACCTAGGTCTGTGTGTGCTTGACCAGGGCATAAACCCTTCCACTGCCTTTTGCAGACTCTACATCCAATCTGTCAACCAAGGCTTAGAGCTGCAGCTTTGGCCAAGGAGCCAGATGGCAACTGGGAATCAGCTAAGTTACACACCAGAAGCAAGTTCTAAGCAGTGATGGTTGTTAAACCAAACCAAGTAGGCTGTGAGAGCCCCATAATTAGTTCCATTCCTTCACTTATTTGGCCAACAGTCACTGGGGACTTCCATACCATCACTGTCCTACATGCTAGGGAGAGGTTGTGAACAAGAAGTCCTATCATGTGTCTAATACAAAGATTCCCATCTGTCTGGGAAGATGCAAGAGCTGTCCTACCAGTAAGGGAGAATAGATAGGATAGCTTCCCAGCTCACGTTAACTCCTGGAATTTGATTAGTAAAGGAAACTTGGGTTGTAGAAGATACTGGATCTTTAAGTCTTAACAGAAGAGTTGATACTAAGCTTTTTGAAACTTTCTAACTTTCTTTTTTCACTCCTTCCTACCTGGTAGAAACACAAAATATTCTGGGGAAAAAAAGGAAACAAGATTATTAGCTGGAATTGCAGAATTATGGTAGGATCAGTTTGGGAAAATGACAAATTGTGGTTCTTGAAAGGTTGAGGGTTCACTGCTTCCTCTACGTGGGTCCACAGAGGCAAAGAGGGCTCAGTGTACAGCAGCCTTCGTGCAGCTCTGTGTTGGGTGGAAGGACGTGACTATTTCCTCTAAAAGATTTCAAGAAGCTCCGGTCCTTTGGGCAGACCTACCTCTGCCGCAGCTTCCCTCACGACTCAATTCCCCCTGTGTCTCTGTGACAAAGGCTCTTTCCCTTCCAGGTCCATGCCATTAGGGACTCAGCTTGTTACTAGTTTTTTTTCAAGATTCATGAGAACAGCCTTAGGACAATTAATCCACAATAAATGGTTTAAGAAAAAACAAGCCAAAAAAAAAAAAAAAAGATTACTTCAACCTCAGCTTGGCCCCCCAAGTCCACCTCAGCAAGTCTTCTATGTGACTTTGGTCAATTCCCTCTCCCTGTCCCCACAATGGCCTTGTACCCTTTTGCCATTCTCAGAATGTCAGCTCATGTCCTCTGAGAACCCTGAACCTGTCAGGTGTGGCCTCTCTCAGCCTCCCGCCCGTGAACCAACAAATCTCTCTTTGCACTGAGTCCCTCGCCCCCATGTGCAGCCCAGAGGCATGCTCTCAGCTGAGTAGTAACCCCTGCCTGAGCCGCCTCTTCTGCAGGACCCGGACCTTGCTCCATCAGCTATTTCCTCTCGATTTCAAGTCTCTCCCTCCCCTACTGGCTTTTTCCAGCAACCTGCTCTCCTGCTGAAGTTGTTCCTAGAGTCTCAAACTCGGCATGTCCAGAACTCACCCCCCTGTCGGCCTCCCCTTGTGTTTCCACTTCGTGAGCTGAGCACCACCACCCACCCCACCTCACCCAGGCCAAAAACCTGGGAGGCATCCGGACTCCTTCCTCTCTCGCATCCCTCAGAGCTATTTGGGAACACAAATTCTGCCTCCCTACTTAACATTCCCCAGCCCCTGGCAGACCTTCGCTGGACGACTGGCTCCCCAGCTCCCTCCAGCCCCGCCCCTGCTTCTCCATCCCTCACGCTGCAGCCAGGGTGAGCCTTCTTCCTCACCACAGGTCGGAGCATCACTGCTCAGCTTGAGCCCTCCTGCAGAAAGGCCACGCTCCGTGGACAGAAGAGGCCTTTCTGATTGGAACCTCATTGTCACACCCCTATCTATGTCTTGCCTATCCTTGCCCCTGGGTGGCTCCTCTTCAATGTCCCCTGCTGGGCCTTGCCTCAGCTCCTCTCCTCATTCCGCTTCCTTTTCTGGAATGCTGGGTCTCCCTGTCTGCTGGGTCACACCTGCCCACCTTTGAAGACACAGCCTGGGCACCACCTCCTCCCTGCAGCCTTCTTGGCACTTTCCTGGCAGGCGTGACCCTGCCTGTGCTCCGCTGCACTCTGACTTTAGTGCCGTGACTCTCATGACACTGACTTTGTTACCTATCTGCCTCCCTTCCTCCATCCTGTCCCTCCCTCTTTTCTGTTATGTTCATACCCGTCCTAAGGTCCCAGACTCTGGCAGCTCAGTGCATATATTAGGAACTCAGGAAATATTTGCCACTTGGTTCTCTTCATAGAGATACATAGAAATGCAAGAGGCAGAGGGAGCCCAAAATTCTGGCCTGGGAAATGGATTAGGTTTCCTTTGGTAAGGCGATAAATGTAAATTAGTTTTAACGTCAGTGTCCTCTCAGTATTTACTCATGTATAGTACACACACAGCTGAAGACATTTATTAAAACCAACCAACCAGTATCTTTTCTTTCCCAACAGTTCCAATTAACCAACCAGTATCTTAATGAAACAACTTATGTTTTTGAAACATCACATAATCAAAAGCCAGTGGAAAACCATGCATCTTCTTTATTATAGCTGAATTTGTAATACACAGTCTATTTTTTTGTTTGGACAAGAAATAAAACTTCAAAGACTTTATGTTACTCTTACATCCAGTGTATCCAAATAACTATATTCAGAGACAGTTCCCCTTGTTTTAAACTTTTTATTGAAATTTAGCAGAAAAGGCTGAGCACAGTGGCACACACCTGTAATCCTAGGACTTTGGGAGGCTGAGGCGAGAGAATTGCTTGAGGGGCAGGAGTTCAAAACCTGTCTGGGTAACAGCAAGACCCTGTCTCCACAAAAAATAGAGAAATTAGCTGGACATGATGGTGTGCACCTGTAGTCCCAGCCACTTGGGAGGCTGAAGTGGGGGCATCTCTTGAGCCCAGGAGTTTGAGGTGACAGTGAGCTTTGACTGAACCACTGCATGCCAGCTTGGGCAACAGAGTGAGACCTTGTCTAAAAAAAAAAAATAAAATAAAATAAAAAAAAAATATATATATATATATATATAAAACAGATAAATGCACACAAGTGTATGGCTCATTGAATTTTTACAAATTGCACACACTCATGTAACCAGTACCCAGATCAAGAAACAACTTAGCAGCACCCTAGAAATCTCCCTGGCATCCCCTCCCCATCAGCACCTTGTCTCCCTCCTGACCTTGCCCTGAAGTTTGTGGTGTAGTGGATGGAGTATTGGGAGTTGGACAAAAATGGTTCTAGATAAACCTGTAATCACTAACTACACACCTTCACTTTTATTTTCACGGAATTTTGCTTCCCTTGGGTTGCACTTACACTTTACAATAAACCGTAATAGCTTATACTAATAGCAACAAAATTTACAGAGCAATTACCATGTACCAGGCCCTGTGCTAAGCTTTTTACTTATCTCACTTAATCCTGACAACAACCCTAGGAAGCAGGTAAGTCTCCTCACTCCATAGGTGAGAAAGTGGAGGCTCAGAGGAGAGGTTTGGTAAGTAACTTGCCCAGTACCTGTCTCTTAGCCATGACTCCTGAAGTCAGTTAACTCCACTGTATTGTTACAGCCATGAGAAATACCTGATAGGAACAAATGGATAAAACAAAACAAAATAAAACTGATAGGCCAGGTATGGTGGCTCTCGCCTGTGATCCCAGCACTTTGGGAGGCCAAGGTGGGAGGATCGCTTGAGGCCAGCCTAGGCAATATAGTGATAGCCTGTCTCTACAAAAAATAAAAATAATTAGTCAAGCATGGTGGTGTGCACCTGTAGCACAGCCATTCAGGAGGCTGAAGCAGGAGAATTGCTTGAGCCCAGGAGTTTTGAGGTTGCTGTGAGCTATGATGATGCTACTGTGCTCTAGCTGGCGTGACAGAGTAAGACCCTGTCTCAAAAAAAAAAAAAAAAAAAAAAAATGTGAAGTCATCCTGGACTAATCAACTGACTCAATGTAATCACAAAGGTCCTTAAAATTATTTTTTAAGGCCAGGCACAGTGGATCACACCTGTAATCCTAGCACTCTGGGAGGCCAAGGCGGGAGAATCGCTTGAGCTCAGGAGTTTGAGATCAGCCTGAGCAAGAGTGAGACCCTGTCTTTACTAAAAATAGAAAAATTAGCCAGGTGCAGTGGCTCACACCTGTAGTCGCAGCTACTTGGGAGGCTGAGGCAGGAGAATCCCTTGAGCCTAGGAGTTTTGAGGTTGCAGTGAGCTATGATGATGCCACTGCACTCTAGTCAGTGTGATGGAGTAAGACTCTGTCTCAAAAAATAAAAATCTTTTTAAAAATAAAAACTGATATATCAGCTACAATTTTTAGTCTTCTACCTAGCTAGTGTCAGGTCTATCCACAACTGTAATTAATTAGTCCTTCTTTGCACATGACCAGTGATTGCCCTTCCTGGCCCTTTATCTCTGGTAATGATCCTGTCTCAGAGAGTTCAGCAGGAGCTCCACGTCTTGAGCTTGCTGTACCCACTGCCTCTCTCACAGATGGCCCTGGAGATTTTCAAGTGGAGGGCCATTCTAACCTCCCTGCTCTCTGGCTCTGTTAATGTATTTCAAATCTTTGGGCAAAATATAGTCTTTCCTTTTTTTACCCTCTTTATAAAATATCCCAAGGCCACAGGGGAAGTGGAAATAGAATTGTGTGGGCCAGGCAAGGTGGCTCACGCCTGTAATCCTAGCACTCTGGGAGGCCGAGGCAGGCGGATTGATCAAGGTCAGGAGTTCGAAACCAGCCTGAGCAAGAGCGAGACCCCGTCTCTACTATAAACAGAAATTAATTGGCCAACTAATATATATAGAAAAAATTAGCCAGGCATGGTGGCGCATGCCTGTAGTCCCAGCTACTCGGGAGACTGAGGCAGCAGGATGGCTTGAGCCCAGGAGTTTGAGGTTGCTGTGAGCTAGGCTGACGCCATGGCGGCACTCACTCTAGCCTGGGCAACAAAGCAAGACTGTCTCAAAAAAAAAGAAATAGAATTGTGTGGGTGATGGTAAGATTTTGAAAGCAGATTACAGAAACTGGCAGAGAGGAAGGGCCTGTGGTTAGTTCCCTTTGGCTTTCCACCCCTTCCTTGGTGCAGCTGAGCTCATGCCTCTGGCATCTGAGCAGAGGCTGTGGCTCCAGGGCCCACCTGCCCCTGGATCCCTCTCTCCTGCTCACTATTCCCAGTGTCCCACAGCAAGACATTCCCATTCATTCACAGGCCAGAGGCAGCTGTGGGAGAACTGCTGGGAGAGGTTCTCACTCTAATGACACTTTACTGGAGTCCTTCATAGCTCACCGACTATGTAAAACACGTAAAAGCAGAGCTGCTCTGGTGACTGGAAGGCAGGAACCCAAAGGCCTCTCCTGGGTTGGACCTTTGCCCCACCTTGCCAGTCCCTGAGGCAGCTCAGGAATTTTGGGGCTGGTCCAGGGAATGGTTTGAAAGCTAGATGTGTGTGCAGGTGAAGAGTGCTGGTCTGAGTTTCCACATGAGCCTTCTCAGAAGGAATTGTCATGGCTGGACCTGGCAACTGGCTTTCCGGAGAGCTCCTCCTGTCATCCTGTGCTTTCTCTCAGCACAGGCTGCTCTTACTGGGAGAAATCACAGTTTCACCCACCTCCACTGGATCTGGACCTTTCATCTGTTAAATAGGGAGTGAGACCTACTATGCAGGATTCCTTGTTGCAACCAAACCAGATAAAATACATAAATTAGACGCTAAATAAAGTGGTTTCCTTACTCGTTTCCCTGAGGTTGCACCTTCTTCCATCCTGGGCTCTCCCCAGCCCTCTCTAGTATTTCCATCAAGTTGTTTCCTTTGAACTCACCTCCACCTGGCATGTATCACACGGCATTGGAGTTATTTGGGTACTTTCCGGCAGTGTTTTCGAAAATGCATCCTCAGCTGGAATGCACTTCTTAAGAGGAAAAGAGTGTTTTGCTTTTTATTTTCTGCCACCACAGCACAACCACAGCCTGATTGTTGAATGAATAAGCGTCAATGGTGTTCCTCTCCAATGACTGTGGAGAGGACTGTGCACACAGAAAATGAGGACGTGTGAGGGGTGGAGGAGAGAAGTTGAGGGAGGATCGTAGTGGTGGTGAAGCATTACCACAGCTGGCAACCAGAGAAAAGCACTTTAAGTGGCAGAAAACCTTGACTGGAGTCCCAGCTCCATACCAACAGACCCTCATCTCAAGCCGCCTCGGGGTATTCATCTATGTAACGGGGGTAAATAGAGATTAACAGCTTTAAACAGCCGCCCTCAGCCCTAAGTGAAACGCGTCGTAAAGGGCCCTGTCGCTCCGAGTCGCCAGGGCCGCGCAGGGCGACAGGCGTCCTCCGCCTCTGGGAGGCAGGACTCACGCGCCCGCAGCCGGGTCAGTTCTAGCCGCGTCCCTGACGGAAGGCCTCCAGCGGGCAGCACTAAGGCAAGTCCCACCCCTCGTCAATGGTTGGTCTGAAACAAACAGGCGCTTGAGACATCCTCATACATTACTGGTTAGTGCTGCTGTCTGTCTGAGGGCGGAGGCCTCTGGGAAATGTAGCTCCGCGAATACAGAGTGCATCTCGGGCTCGGCTTCCGCTTCCGCTTCCGCTTCCCGTCCGATGCCCGGGATCGGGGCTCTAGGTTCGAGTGCAGTGCTGTGGACGTTGCGTGGCTGCGGAAAAGGTGCCACTGCGCCTAGTCGTCCGTATTCCCAGGGCCTGGGCGGGCAGGAGCGGCTGTCACCTTGACCCCGGGCGGCCCCCGCCGGGTGGGCGTGGCCGCGCCGCGAGTGGGGGTCCGGCCGCCTGGGCTCAGGCCCCAAGTCCCTGCGAGCAAGACACTGGGCCTGGAGAGGACGTTCGTAGCTCTCTGGCCGCCGAGGCGCCCCAGTCCCCAGGGCCCGCGTTTGACCCATAAAGCTAGCAGAGAAGGTCGCCCGAGGAGCAGAGTAGCCTTCCAGAGTAAGTCATGATCTGTGAGCTGGTCACGCAGTTCACTGTCAGAGGGCTGAGCCAGTGTCCATTTTCCCGCCATAAACCAGCTGCGTGACTTTGAGCAAGTCCCTGGGGGTCTCTGGAGCCATGACTGCTTCAGGCCTAAGATCCTTGAAGCCAGAGTATCTCTTAACTTTCCTCCCAATTCTAGCATCCTGTCAGTCTGTTTTTATTACTCTCTTAAAGGTTGTAACCATAACCAGGGTAAATCTCCTTGTTTGGGAGAGAGAGTTCTGATGCCAGGGCTGAGGAATCCAGAACGGAGCGCTCAAGGCTGAGAACCTAGCCAGAGGTGAGGGCAGTGGAGCAGCTGGAGCATTTGAATCTCTGAAATTTAGAGCCAGCGCCACCCCAGTGCTGCTACCTTAGGTGCCTTCTCAGACTTGTGCCAGACATTAACTTTGCAACACCCTGTAGTTCTGAAGACCAGTGGCTTGGGAGGGTGGGCAGTTTATTGTCCTATACGTGATCTCTATCAGCCCATTGGCATTCTTCAGTAAATAACTGTCCTTTCTTCAGCCTTAAGATGACTGCCATGGAAAGCTGATTCAAGCCAGATTCAAGCTCCTCTACTTTCTGACCAGATTAGCAGCCCTTGACCCCTCTTAACAAACTTCTGGACTGCCTCCCCAGTGACAGAGGGCACTCAGTCATGGAGTGGGGTTGGGACTGGAAGGTTCTCTTCTCAATCCTGCTAGGCTAATATTTGTGATTTTCAATAGAGTTCACTTTGTAATGTGTGTCTCTGACTCCAGAATTTCAGGTTCCACTTAGTGATTCCTAACTTAAGATGGCTTCCAAGTGAGGCGACGGAAGAGATTTGAGCTTCAGAGTATAGTTACAAGGCTTTTTTTTTTTTTTTTCTGAGCTGAACAATGGCTGTAGCTGTGGACCAACAAATCCAGACTCCACAAGTACAAGGTCTTCAAATAGTGAAACAGGAAGAAGATTCCCACTGGGAGCAGGAAATTTCCCTTAAAGAGAATGATGCTGACCCAGAGATATCCTGCCAGAACTTTTGGCATTTTCGCTATCAAGAAGCATCAGGACCGCAAGAGGCCCTCAACCAACTCCAGAAGCTCTGTCACCAGTGGCTGAGACCAGAAAAGCATACAAAAGAGCATATCCTAGAGTTGCTAGTCCTAGAACAGTTCCTGACTGTCCTTCCCCTGGAGACCCAGATCTGGGTTAGACAACAACATCCAGAGAGTGGCGAGGAAGCAGTGGCTCTGGTAGAAGACTTACAGAAAGAGCTTCGAAGACAGGCGCTGCAGGTGAGATATAAGAACATAGTTCTGAGTAGTTAAAATAGAGGAATGTGAGAGATAGAGCCACCTTGGGTTTCCAGCAGTGTAGGAGACATGCAGTAATTTGCTATTTGTGTCAAACTAGAATTTGCTTATTCTGTGGTCCAGGTAGCTGCAGCTTTCTTTTCAAGTTTGGACTGACTCTTCAGAGAATGCGTGACATTGGCTGCTTTGAGTGTTGGTCCCTGCCATTACAGAAGAGAATTGTTTAAAATGGCTTGAGCATCACTCTGAGCAAGGAGGAACACAGCATGACAGGGATCTGTTTTTGGAGAACAGCTCTCATTCTGCAGCACCCAGCTGGAAGCAAGGGCTTCACTGGTCTTTATTGATATAATTAAACCTATTGCAAAATAGCTGAATTATTGGTTGGCCCTATGTGTTTTAACTAGGTGTTGGCAGGGCAGGTAGGAGCAGCCCCAGGAGAGCTGGGTGGCTAGGTTGCAGTGGGCAGGCATATCTCCATGAAATATTCCACACACCACACTCCTTACTGCTGCTGCAGGGATTTACATATGACTGGCTTTCTCTTTTGCTTCCTTGGGTCTTGGGATGTTTAAGTTTTAGTTCCTACAGAATTTTGATGACTTCCAGTTCTTAAATAGGGACAGGATATGCTTGCTCTCAGAAAAGAGGGAATCCTCAGGATCAGTACTGAGTTCTATAAACATCCATCCAAAGCAAGCACAGAAAGAATTCATATGTCTGTTCCAGGCAGTGGTGAAGAGCTCACAGGCAGAAGCAGATGAACAATTGAACCACAGCCCCAAAGTAGAACCCCAATCCTTCCATGACAGCGGTAAGAAATACTAATAGCAGTGTGGGGAGGAAGGAGGGATCCTTCTGTGGGGAGGGCATAAAATTACCCTGAGTGCAGAAAGTGGGAACTCCCACTTTCTTCCACTTGGAAGATGTGGCGTGTGAACTGAGGCTGACCGCATGAATCTGTGAGGTCTTAAATAGGTATCCCCAAAGGGAAGAAGGACCTTGGTTGGCGTGTTTTATAAAACAACACGGGAGCCTGTGGCACCTTTCCTTATGTGACTGAGACATTTCTGGTCCTAGTAGGAATAGTTTTTAGGCCTGGTTAGTGGGAAGGATACAGGGTAGGGTTAAGCTAAGGTGCAGTAATCCTTAAAACAGGTAGGTGTCCCCAAACCAAAACTAAAAAACAAAATTATAAAACCCTGACTGTCAGTACCTGGATGGATATAGAAGGGAAAACCTAGAAACTTCATCTTAGAAATGTATCATTTTGGATTTTTAACAACCTATGATAGGTCAAAGCAGGTACTAAGAGAAGGAAGAAGACTCATCTGTTTCTGAACTCAGCTGGGCCAGTCCCCAACAGGAGTTGAGAACCACGTACTCTAATGGCTCCTTTCTCTCCCCCCAGCCCTGCCTGGTGCTCAGGCTCTGGGAATTCCTACAGAGAAGAGCTGTGGTGGCCAGGGGATGGTGAGCAGCTCCCAGGTGAGCCAGACTTTACTCAGGTCACCTTTTCTACAGAGTGGGCTCTCTGCACCCAACTCTCTTGCTTCTCAGAAATTCCAAAAGAGTTTTACCCAGTGAGGAAACCCAGTAACTTTACAGATTAGGGTCCAAAATTCCATCAGCCTGCAAAAGGTCACCCAAATCTCCTTATTTATGATAAGGTAGTGCCACAGTGTGGTAGCGAGGGATTAGATTAAAATTATTCTTTTCCTTGACCCTGAAACTGTCAGATTATATTGATTTGTTTGTTTGCCTTAAAAGTACTGGTTGCTTCTTTCATTCTACTTCTGGATCTTGTTCACATGGCATGCAGTATTACGTTGTGAGGGGAAAAACAAAAAGCTTCAGAGACAGACAGCCCTGAGTTCAAATCCCAGCTATGACCTGTACCAGCTGTGTAACTTCGATCAAGCCTGAAAACCAGCTGGCTCAGTGCACAGGTGTTCAGTAAATGTTAGCTTATTTCTTTTCTTTCTCTCCTCCTGTGCCCTCCTCCTGCCCCCTTTACTGCATTTGAAAGCCAAAGAGAACTCACTTTTATATTTTTTCTGTTTTGTCATTTGCCCTATGACTCAGGCATTATGGAGGCATTTGGTCCCAAGGCAGTGTGTTTTGAGGAGGGCCGTTATGTCTCCTCAGGAGCTGATGACATTTGGCGATGTGGCTGTATATGTCTCCCAGGAGGCACCGAGGAAACTGGAACCTGGACAGAAGAACCAACTAGAAGTGATTTGGCAGAACTCTACAAAGGGAGTCTTGCTAGGTAAGAATGACTTTTTCCTTTACAGTCAAAGTTAGCCATAGAGTTTCTGTAGTATTCATTACTCTGCACCTTTTCTAGGTTGAATGTTTCAAATCAATTCCTTCCTTCAGTCTTGTTTGAAAGAAATATAGAAATCTAATACCATTGTCAGTGTCACCAAGGATAAGTTTCACGAGACCAGAAAAGATATCAGATTGAAAGCTCATCTTAGGGAGACGGTCAGTTTAGGTGTGTGCCTGAATTTTATCTGTTACAAGATAGATGAACATGGATATATAGTTATGGATTTGGGCCTGAATTTTTTTTCTTGTTCTTCTCTCATGATCCTTAATAGTATTTTCATTAAGCCTTCCCAAGAATCCCCCTAGACTTTTAAAAAAATTACTGTCTTCTCCCCCTGACATATAAAATGGTTGGGATTAGATTCACCAAACCATTGCATCTTCTGTTTGTTTCCCTGCAAACAGATTTTCCAATCCACAGGCCCAATGTGAGCTCCCACGTGGAACTGGAGGAAAAACCACAGAGCTCAGATCCTCTGCACTCCGGAGGGAAGAGGAGTGTGAGAGACTGCTCAGTGGGTGGGCTGAGAGTCAAGCCTGGCCAGGTGCCAATCTGGAGAAAAGCCAAGACCTGGGATGGGCTGGAGTGGCAGGGCCCAGAGGATGAAAGGGGGGAGGAGTGCACTGGGGCTTTGAGGAAACCAAGATTTTTCTGGGAATTCTCAGTGAGAGTCCTGGATCCATGAAAAACTCTGCACCTGTCATTGGAACCGCCAGGTGTACCAGACTGTGGCAGAGCAGCTGCGAGAGCATGGCTTCCTGCAGACCCTGGAGCAGTGTCACTACCGGTTCAAAAACCTCCAGACCCTCCAGACCGGCCTGGGAGCGGGGCCGGCAGCCGTGTAGAAGCCTTGGCGGCCTCGGAGGCGGCAGCAGGTGCCCCGGCCGTCCCGCCTGCTGCGAGGGGAGCTGCCACCGCCTCGGGCCCATGGGGGGCCCCGGGAGCCCAGCTGAGGGGCAGCCTGCCTGCGGCCCCGGCGCCACCAGCCCGGGAGCTGATCCGGCCTTCGGTGAGCGAGCTGTCGCAGGCTGTGCGGACCAACATCCTGTGCACCGTGCGCGGCTGCGGCAAGATCCTGCCCAACAGCCCCACGCTCAACATGCACCTGGTCAAGAGCCACCGCCTGCAGGACGGCATAGTAAATCCAACAATAAGAAAAGATTTGAAAACCGTACCAAAATTCTACTGTTGTCCAATTGAAGGATGCCCTAGAGGCCCCAACAGACCGTTTTCTCAATTTTCTCTTGTAAAACAGCACTTTATGAAAATGCATGCCGAGAAGAAGCATAAATGCAGTAAGTGCAGCAATTCGTATGGCACGGAGTGGGACTTGAAGAGGCATGCGGAGGACTGCGGCAAGACCTTCCACTGCACGTGTGGCCGTCCCTACTCTAGCAGAACCGCACTGCAGTCCCACATCTACCGAACTGGCCACGAGATCCCTGAAGAACACAGGGATCCACCTAGTAAGAAAAGGAAAATGGAAAACTGCCTGCAAAACCAGAAGTTGTCCAGTAAGACCGTTGAACCATGGAGCAACCAACCAGTCCCTAGACTAGACACTCAAGAACTAGAAGCTTCAGAAATAAAGCTAGTAGCACCTTTTGAAGATTCCTGCGGCTCTAATACCAGAAAGCAGACACTTACAATGCCTCCAAAATATCCTCAGAAGTTGCTTTTACCAAAGCCCAAGGTGGCTTTGTTTAAACTACCCATGATGCAGTTTTCTCCCACGCCTATCTTTGTGCCTACAGCTGACTCCTTGGCCCAGCCTGTGGTGTTAGGTGTCGATCAGGGCTCTGCCACGGGGGCTGTCCACTTGCTACCCTTGTCGATAGGAACCTCATCCTTGCCCTAGATTCAGAGGCTTACTCTCTTAAGGAGAGCCTACCTCTTTCCAAGATTGAGCCAGTTAGTACAGGTGTTCAAGTGAACTTGGGTAAAAGTCCATCCACTCCTTTACAGGAACTTGGGAACACATGTCAGAAGAACAGCATTTCTTTAACCAATGTACAGACAGATCTGCCTTATGCCTCAGAAAACCTTATACCTTCTACACAGTCGGCTAGCCCTGATTCCTCTGTGTCATCTTGTTCCTAGACTGACTTGTCATTTGATTCTCAAGTGTCCCCTCCCATAAGCATTCACACTCAAACGTTTTTGCCCAGCTCTAAGGTAACTTCGTCTATTGCTGCTCAGACTGATGCGTTTACAGACGTTTGTTTCCAGTCAGGTGGGATCTTCAGAGAGACTCAAACCAGTGGGATGTGGAGTCCGACCAATGACCCCATGCAGATGGACCAAGCTGGGATGTGTGGAGACATTTTTGAGAGTGTTCATTCATCGTCCAGTGTTGCTACAGACAATATCATAAGCAGCAGTTTAGTAGCAGAGACAGTAACTCATGGTTTCTTGCCTCAGAACGACCCTAAGACTTTAAATCAAGATATTGAGAAATCTGCACAGATTATAAACTTCAGTGCACAGAATGGTATGCTTCCTTCACAGAATATGACAGATAATCCGACTCAAACCATGGATTTGTTAAGTGATTTAGAAAAACATCTTGTCAAATAATCTGCCTGGTCAGACGCTGCATAATCGTAGTCTTTTGTCTGACACAAATCCTGGACCTGACACCCAGCTCCCATCTGGCCCAACCCAGAATCCCGGAATAGATTTTGATATCAAAGAGTTCTTTTCAGCTTCAAATATTCAGACTTAAACTGAAAAGAGTGAACTTAGCACCATGAATGCCAAACCAGTCTTGAAATCACTGGACAGAGACACGCAAACTGACTTCTTACTTGCAGACACCTCCCCTCAGTCCTATGGGTGCAGGGGAAATTCTAACTTCTTAGGCCTTGAGATGTTTGACACGCAGACACAAACAGACTTAAACTTCTTTTTAGACAGTAGCCCTCATCTGCCTCTGGGAAATATTTTGAAACACGCCAGCTTTTCCATGAATACAGATTCGTCTGACACAGAGACCCAAACTGAAGGAATTTGCACTGCTAAAAACATACCTGCTCTAGAAAGTAAAGTTCAGTTGAACAGTGCAGAAACACAGACCATGAGTTCTGGTTTTGAAACCCTGGGGAGCTTGTTCTTCACCAGCAATGAAACTTAGACAGCAATGGATGACTTTCTCCTGGCTGATTTGGTCTGGAACACAATGGAGTCTCAGTTCAGCTCTGTAGAGACCCAGACGTGTGCTGAACTGCACAGAGTCTCCAACTTCTAAAAGTGGAGTCCATGTATGGGATGGCGTTTACCATTTCTTTCTGGATTTGGAAAATGGGGAACAGGGACAGCAGTATTAATTCTGTTGAATGTAGTCGATGATGCAGTTGATTCGATTCTTTGCAGTTCTTGCCTTTTGTACTTATAAACGTGAAATTTGTGTATAAATGTGAGTGTATTATAAAGTGTAAGATGTTGATCTAAAAATAATTGTTTTTGTGTTGCCTACATTTGCCCTTTTACAGCTAGTCTTTCCATCTTTAAAAAAATGTATTTCACACCTATAAAACCTATATAGCCATTTAGCTGAAGCCAAGCTTACCAGGTATTAGGGTACAAACTTTTCAAATCTTCAAAACATTTTAGTCACGTGTAACATACTTAACTTAAATTGCACATAAAATATTATTGACAGTGCTTGTTAGAAATTCCTGTTGCTTGATAGTAATATCTAAAAGATCTGATGCTGCCGCTATCAGATTTAAACAACAGTGCTTCAGTGGTTTTACATTCTTGCTGCCTGCAGTTTCTTCTACTTTGACATCTCTTTTTCTGATTTGAAAACACCAAGGAAAACTATAGCTGTCTTTAGCTTTTTAGGTAGTTTTCATGTAGCCAATGCTATCCCTTTACATGAGCTCTTATTGATACAAATGTTAATCTGTGGTACTTTCCTCATAAGAGGTTTGTTGCTGTAAAATTACTGCCTCAAGAAAGAGCAGCAAGCATAGTGTAAATAATGACCCTGCTAAATAAGAGTAAGTCATCCAAAAAGTTCCATCCAACCATGGAAACACAGGGTTGCCTATGTAGTTCGTCCTGGAATTCATTCTGTGGTCATCCTGTTTGCTTTCCACGATAGGCTGGAGTGGAGCCCTGAAGCTGTTTCCCAAAGTGCACCCACAGGCTGGATCTGAGTTTTGTCACTCTCAGTGTTAAATAAAGAAAAGTGAGAAGAGAAAAGGACATTCCCCCCCTAGATTTCAACACTTTGCACTTCTGCTAAGCTTGATAGGGCAAGAGTGTAATCTACAATTTTAAAGTGAATTTTTCTTCCATCTGCCACTTGTTATCTTTCCCTTGAATAAGAAGACCTTGGTCTAGCAAGGATATTGTTTGTGCCTTGAGGCTAGCAATTATAGAATAGATCCGTCTAAAATATGGTATTCTGCATTTTGTTGCTTTATTATTATTTATTTATTTATTTTGAGACAGAGTTTCACTTTATTGCCCAGGCTAGAGTGAGTGCCGGGGCGTCAGCCTAGCTCCCAGCAACCTCAAACTCCTGGGCTCAAGCAATCCTGCTGCCTCAGCCTCCCAAGTAGCTGGGACTACAGGCATGTGCCACCATGCCCGGCTAATTTTTTCTATATATATTAGTTGGCCAATTAATTTCTTTCTATTTATAGTAGAGATGGGGTCTCGCTCTTGCTCAGGCTGGTCTCGAACTCCTGAGCTCAAACGATCCGCCCACCTCGGCCTCCCAGAGAGCTAGGATTACAGGCTTGAGCCACCGCGCCCGGCCGGTTGCTTTATTTTTTAAAAGAGACTAATACCGCAGTCTTCATCAAAGAAAACAAAGGTGAACCTATTGTTTCAATAAGAACATTTACTATGTTTTCAGATGGGAGCACGATCAAGTATGCTTTGAGGGTTTTCTGTATTTGGGAAATCCTGAATTCTTAATTGTTGGCCAACTTTCAGGCAGGTAAGCATCAGTGCAGCCTGTAAGTTCTCTAAGTTTACAAAAAAAAAAAAAAAAAAACACGTGTGCTGCTGAAGGCTAACTTCTCAAAATAAAACCTAAGAAGGGGACTAATAATTCATTAAAGCAAATTGATGGTTTTGCTACTAATTCTTATCCCATACATCTGATACAAAAGAAGTGTTGGTGGCCGGGCGCGGTGGCTCAAGCCTGTAATCCTAGCTCTCTGGGAGGCCGAGGTGGGCGGATCGTCACTGCCTTAATGTTCAAACATCTATTTAAGTCCTCCAAATAAAGGAGAAATGCATGACTGTGGCTTTTTGTAAATATATGTGCAGTGATCTATGGCTTTAAAAAATAAAACATTTTGTTTCTGTGAAAAAAAAACCTCCAGGCCAACTAGCACAAAGCCAGGAGCACCTACACGCCAGGCACCTGTGCCTTCTATGACAAGATGGATGTCCCGATGTGCCCACAGGCCACCAACCCCATTCCAGAGGTGCCAGGGGGTCTGCCCGAGTAGCACGATGTGGAGCATGAAGAACTGCACAGGGCTTGCTGGCAGCAGGAGGCGGCGATGCTGGCAGAGGATATGTTAGGAAGCAGGTCGGGGAAGCAGGGGCGGAACCTAGGCTGTACAGCGGCATCTTTGGAAGAAGGGCATTCAGGAGCCATGACAGGATTCTGAGGGGGAAGAACTGTGGATCGAAGAAGCATCCGGAAGCCCTGGTATCCCAGCCCTGTTTCAGAGTCCTGCTGGTAAGTGTTACTGGTATCATGAGCAAGATGGGAGGGTCCCACTTGTTAACAGAGTTCGGAGAGAGCCTCATCCCAACCAGTTCTCTAAGAAGTGACATTTGGGTTCAGGGCACATTGTAATAGTTTGGAAAGGGCAAGGAAAGACTATCTTTATGTACAAATGGAAGCTCCCTTTGTTCACTTGAGTAATTGAGAAAAAGGAAGAACGATTATTTAAGAATGTTTATAAGCCTAAAAATAAATATGTGCATATTGTTGGATCAAGTCCTGTCACAGAGGGAAAAAACCCATTTGATTATTTTTCAGAAAATCACTAAAATGCTGTGGTGGAGGTGGTGTCTTCTGCTATCTTCATTACAAAACAAACCGGTAGCATTGTCTTGGCTTAACCACTGTACCTTTTCCCCAGGTGTGCACTGGGGGTATGAAGAAACTAAAATTTTCCTGGGAATTGTTGGTGAGCCACATTCATGAGAAACTCTGCACTTGTCACTGGAACCGCCAAGTATATCGGATTGTCACTGAACAGCTGCAGGAATGTGGCTCCCTGCAGACCCTGGAACAGTGTCACCACCAGTTCAAAAACCTGCAGACCAACTACCGCAAAGCCAGGAGCACCCACACGCCAGGCGCCCCCACACGCCAGGCGCCTGTGCCTTCTATGACAAGATGGTGCCCTGATGAGTCCCTGGGCCCTTGCTAACACCTATGGTACCTTGGAGGTAACAAGAGGCCTTCTTCGGAATAGAGAAGACTCCAAAGAAAACCCGGACTCAGTGCCAGAAGGTGTGACAGGGGATGATAATGAAATGGCAGATGAGCCACAGAGGAGCCCAGGAGTCCTGGTCCCCAGGCTTTGAGGGAGAACGCCAACAGTGAGCTCTCCTCCCCAGTCTTCCTCAGAACAGTGGAGAGGTGAGTCCTGTGGGAAGCACTGGCGACCATGAACCAGGAGACATGACTATTGTCCTGGCTCTACCGTGACTAATTCGTATCTGGAATGGCTCATCGGGAGAAAATTGGGGGAACACTGCTTATATCCTGTCCTCAAATATCGCCTGATTCAACCCTCCACTGAACCAGTCGTCCAGAGTGGCTCACAAAGACCATTTTGAGGCTCTACCTCTGCTTTATAGCAAAGGAGTCTCCTTGTCTGCTTTTGGTACCAATATCATAGAAACAGGCCAGGCATGGTGGCTCACACTTATAATCCCAGCACTTTGGGAAGCCGAGGATCACTTGAGGCCAGGAGTTCAAGACCATACTGAGCAACATAGTGAGACCCTGTTCCTACAAAAACAAAATTACAGAAACAGAGGAGAGAAAGGTTGGAGTTTGTCATTTGTTTCAGTCATTTCAGCTGTTTGTTTCCATCTAAAGTACCCCATATGGCTGGGCACAGAGGCTCATGTTTGTAATGCCAGCACTTTGGGAGGCTGAAGCAGGAGGATCACTTGAAGCCAGGAGTTCAAGACCATCCTGGACAACATAGCAAGACCCTGTCTATAAAAACATAAGAAAATAGCAGGGTGTGTTGGTGTGCGTGTGTGGTCCTAGCTACACAGGAAGCCAAGGCAAGAGGATCATTTGAGCCCAGTAATTTGAGGTTATAGGTGGCTGTGATGAGGCCACTGCATTCTATGTAGCCTAGGTGACAGAGCAAGACCCTGTCTCAATATAAAAAAATAAAATAATAAAGTACCCCATAGATGTGAACTCAACCTATATTATATACAGCAGTCTGCCACTTAAAGACTTGTCTGTTCTTGGGCAAGCTGGTTGAACACCCTAAGGCTCCATTTTCTCATCTATAAAATGGACATTGTGGTGGTATCCACCTCACTGGCTGTTATGAGGATCCTGACACATCATTAGCACTCAGCAAATGTTAGCTTTCATTATCATCATTGTAATTATCATTAAAATAGATAAGTACACTGTCTTGTACTCCTCAAAGGAGTAAAAGAGGGAAATTTTTCTGAGTCATTACACGTTTTCTTCTGAAAACTAGACCTTCCTGGGAGGTGCTTCCATTCTCATTTCACCTGCCACTTCCAGATATGAGAAGAGAAAGTCAATCACAGAACTCCATGTCCCTTCTTGCTTTTCCTTGAGCAGGACCTCCAGTTTCCCAGCCAGATGGGGTCACAAGGCTGCAGAGAAGTGAGGGGCTTTGGAATGTCGATCTTCAGGATTTGGAGGAGACTCAGAAAACTTCCTGTGCAGGTGGGAAGTGAGTGGGAGCTAGTACTCCACCAACACAGTCACCCCCCCCAGGAGTTCTCAACATGGACAAGCCAGTGCTGGGAGAGGAACCCAGGCACTTAGCATTCCCAGCTTATTGTTCTGTGGTGCTAAAAAGACAGGAGTTGGGAAAAGAACAGAGAAGCAGGCGGCACCCAGGAAAGGCTATTCTAAGTTTAAACCTTAGTTACCTTGGAAAAAGATACAACTGAATTATGAGTGTTTATGATTTTTCCCTTTACATTTCTATCTGAATTTTAATTATGATTAATTATCACTTAACCAGACTAATAGAAAAAGTGATCATGGAAAACCCCAAATTAAAATTACAGGGGCCGCAGGCCGCCGCCACTGCCCTCTTCGGAGGTGCGGGTCAGGCGGGAGCCACGTTTGTGGCGCATAGCATCGCGGCAGACCATGAGGATCTCATCCACGATGTTTCCTTCGACTTACACGGGCGGCAGATGGCGACCTGAGCGTTAAGGTCTGGGATAAAAGTGAAAGTGGGGATTGGCATTGTACTGCTAGCTGGAAGACACACAGTGGATCTGTATGGCGTGTGACATGAGCCCATCCTGAATTTGGACAGGTTTTGGCTTCCTGTTCTTTTGATCGAACAGCTGCTATATGGGAAGAAATAGTAGGAGAATCAAATGGTAAACTTCGAGGCCAGAGTCACTGGGTTAAAAGGACAACTCTAGTGGATAGTAGGACGTCTGTTACCGATGTGAAATTTGCTCCCGAGCATATGGGTCTTATGTTAGCAGCCTGTTCAGCAGATGGCATAGTAAGAATATACGAGGCACCGGATGTTATGAATCTCAACCAGTGGTCTCTGCAGCATGAGATCTCATGTAAGCTGAGCTGTAGTTGTGTTTCTTGGAACCCTTCAAGCTCTCGGGCTCATTCTCCCATGATAGCTGTAGGAAGTGATGACAACAGTCCGAATACAATGGCCAAGGTTCAGATTTTTGAATATAATGAAAACACCAGGAAATACTCAAAAGCTGAAACTCTTATGACAGTCACTGATCCTGTATATGATATTGCATTTGCTCCAAATTTGGGAAGATCTTTCCATATTCTAGCAATAGCAAACAAAGATGTGAGAATTTTTACATTAAAGCTTGTGAAGAAAGAACTTCCTCTGGTGGGCCAACAAAATTTGAAATCCATATCGTGGCTCAATTTGATAATCATATTGGGTCAGGCGAATCCCAGGTCTGGCGAGTGAGTTGGAATATAACAGGAACAGTGCTAGCATCTTCAGGAGATGATGGCTGTGTACGATTGTGGAAAGCTAATTATATGGACAATTGGAAGTATACTGGTATTTTGAAAGGTAATGGGAGCCCAGTCAATGGGAGTTCTCAGCAGGGAAACTCAAATCCTTCTCTAGGTTCAAATATTCCAAATCTTCAAAATTCATTAAATGGATCTTCTGCTGGCAGAAAGCAGAGCTGAATACAAGCTAACTGGAGTAACTTCGCTGTCTTGCTGCTTGTTCCATGCACACAGGAATGGAAAGCAAGCTCCTTTTCCCCTTCCCCAGCGCCATTTGACTTCTCCCAAGATACACCAGCAGCCTGCTTACTGCTAAATGCAGTCCAAAAGGCCTTTAAAAATACAACGTATATCATTTTTGTGTACTAGTCAGTTTACTGACACTATTTGAAACTTTTAAAATATAAATGGAGAGGCTTTTTGTTGAGACGTTGTCACCAAAACAATTTTTTGAAATGTTCCTGAAACTAACTTGGGTTTAAAAATTAAAAGGATTGTTACCATCCTTATGTAAGTTGTTGGGAGGAGGAAAAATATCACTTTATTTCATTTGGAGAATATTGGCATATTTCTTTTGTTTCCTAAAACAGTAAACTTTAAATGATGAATTTTTATACTTTTAATTTGAAAATTGAATAAATATTTTTTTTTTTTTTTGAGACAGAGTTTCACTTTATTGCCCAGGCTAGAGTGAGTGCCATGGCGTCAGCCTAGCTCACAGCAACCTCAAACTCCTGGGCTCAAGCAATCCTGCTGCCTCAGCCTCCCAAGTAGCTGGGACTACAGGCATGTGCCACCATGCCTGGCTAATTTTTTCTATATATATTAATTGGCCAATTAATTTCTTTTCTATTTATAGTAGAG
>VSMD01038987.1:0-94928 GCA_008750895.1 Mirza zaza | reverse complement strand
ACTGCCGCAGTGTGGTAGAGGAGTCAAGTTCTGGGCCAGATATCCCTGGGTTTGGGCCTCACCTCTGTCACTCACTCCTCTTAGCTAAACTCAAGTGGGGTTAATAATCTCTTAACTCATAGTGTCACTGAAGAGATTACCTATAACTATAGTCAATGCCTGCATGTAGCAGGCACTCGGTAGATGTGCTCCTGCTCTATCCTTAATTGAAATGGGAGGCGGGGCCAGAGAAGAGTCACTCTAACCTGCTGGATAACAATGACATACTACATCTTGTGTTATAGAACCTTGTTTCTAAACCCAGGGTGATTTTGCCTCCCAAGGGACACTTAGCCATGTCTGCAGACTTTTTTGGTGGGGACACAGGGTCTCCATCTGTTACCCAGGCAAGAGGAGGGCATGTCATCATAGCTCACTGTAACCTCAAACTCCTGGGCTCAAGCAATCCTTCTGTCTCAGCCTCCCGAGTAGCTAGGAGTACCAGTGCATACCACTACACCCAGCTAACTTTAAAAATTTTTTTGTGTAGAGATGGGGTCTCACTATGTTTTCTAAGCTGGTCTGGAACTCCTGGCCTCAAGCAATCCTCTTGCCTCATCCTCCCAAAATGCTAAGATTACAGGCCTGAGCCAATGCACCCAGCCTGGAGACATTGTTAATTGTCACAACTGGAGGTGGGTAATTGCTGTGATCATCTATCTCCTGAGTAAAAGGCCAGGGATGCCTACAATGCACAGGACAGCCTCCACTCCAAAACAAATAATTACTCATTCCAAAATATCAACAGTGCCAAGGCTCAGAAACCCCATAACCTGTTGTAGGGGAAGAGAACTCAGTCCTGACCCGCCTCATTCCCATCTATCTATGCTGCCCTCACCTCTGCTTTAAAAACCAGGTCTCTAGAAACTGAAGCATCAAAAGCTGGGCTGAGAAGCAGCCCCATTGTCCTGCCTCTCACTTTCTTCCCCAAGTGCACATACAAACCTGCCTATGCCGGTGGACAGGATAGCAGTGGAGGTCTTCAGTTCCTCATAGAGATCAGCGCCATTGAAGGGGAAAGCTGAGAACTGAGCCAGCAGGACCCGCCTCAGGGCGACCAGGGCCTGCCAAAGGGGCGGGGCGGGTCAGGCTCCAAAGCAGCCCATAGGAGCTGGCATCATACACCTCCTCCCCACCTTGATCCCTGGAAGCCCTCTGTTACCCTTGGTTTAGGATGGACATTTAAAGACACCCAGATTTGGGCCCTGCGCGGTGGCTCACGCCTGTAATCCTAGCACTCTCGGAGGCCGAGGTGGGCAGATTGCTCAAGGTTAGGAGTTCAAAATCACCCTGAGCAAGAGCAAAACCTCGTCTCTACTATAAATAGAAAGAAATTAATTGGCCAACTAATATATATAGAAAAAATCAGCCAGGCATGGTGGCGCATGCCTGTAGTCCCAGCTACTCGGGAGGCTGAGGCAGCAGGATCGCTTGAGCCCAGGAGTTTGAGGTTGCTGTGAGCTAGGCTGACGCCATGGCACTCACTCTAGCCTGGGCAACAAAGCAAGATTCTGTCTAAAAAAAAAAGAATAAATAAATAAAGACACCCAGGTTTGGAGTATGGAGATCAGGAGCTCACCTTATAAGACAAGCCACACTTCTGGGCTACCTCCTCCAGGTTTGCAGAAACCAGGTCCACCACTGAAAACAAAACGCGTGTAGCTGATTGGCAGGAAGGGCGGCCTGGGGCCTCCCGCAGTTGGTGTTCCCTCATGTGTGAAATCAGGTATCAATTCTACCTCCCAGCAGCAGTCTCCAGGGGCCTGGGTCAAATAAAAGAGCCGCAGGACCTGGTCAGGTGCCTGGCACACAGTAGGGGTCTTACGCTGCCTCGGGGCTTGGCTCCCCACTCCCGCCCTTCCGGAGCCTCTCCGGGAGCGTGTGGGGCTGAGGAGAGAAGTGGCCCTCCAGGAAGGAGGGGGAAGAGCCGGCAGGTATGCCAGGGCACTGGTGTCAGCCCCCACGGGTCTACCCGGGCCGAGTGCGGGGCGCGCGGCTCCCCGGCACGCGTGCACGCGGTCACCTGTCTTGATCCCGCGGCTCCCCAAAAGCTGGACCATGTCCTGGGTGAGGCCCGGGCACAGTCCGACCCTGAGCACGCCCATGCTCCCCACAGGCCGGGACGGCGCGGGCAGGCTGCGGGGCTGCCCGCCACGTGGGCATCCGCGGGGCTCTCTCCAGACGCCCGTCTGCGCGCCTCTCTGGAGCAGCACTGGCGTGCGAGCTGCGGGAGGAGGGGGCGGCGCGGAAGGTGAGGGGCTGGGGGACCATCCGCCCTCCCGGGGCCCGCCGGGACGCCAGCGCCCAGGGCCCTCCCCCTCGGGCCGCGCCGCCGCTTCCGGGTTGCAGGCTCGCGCGCGCGGCGTGGGCCAGGCCTACAGCGCCATCTGCCGGGCGGAGCCGCGGCGCCCGCGTCCCCCTGGCCCGCGCCCCCTTCCGCTGCCGCCCCCCAGCCACGACCCCCGCGCGCCCAGCACGCCCCCAACCGCGCATTCCGCCTCCACCTTCTTCCCCAGCACACAAACAGACCTTCTAAAGAGCCTCCAATGTGCCAGCTTCCCTTTCAAACGCTGAGGACAATCCCCTACCCTCAGAGAGCTTATGTTACGTGCTAAGGACAGACAACGAAAAGGAATCAGACGCATCGGATTATTACAGACGGTATGACAGGTGCTAAGCAGCAGCAAAGCACATGGAGGGAACCTGCTTCTCTGTATTTTCCAAAAGTTTGTTTTTTTAAAAAAATGGGGGGGGGACACCTTTGAGCATATAGAACACAAAAGAATATGATCTGGTATTTTTACATGTCCTTTGTTTTGCCCTGTCCACTGGAAGAAATAATACAACTTTATTTTGTTTTTGTTTTTTTTGTGACAGAGTCTCCCTTTGTTGCCCAGGCTAGAGTGAGTGCCGTGGCATCAGCCTAGCTCACAGCAACCTCAAACTCCTGGGCTCAGGCAATCCTGCTGCCTCAGCCTCCCAAGTAGCTGGGACTACAGGCATGCACCACCATGCCCGGCTAATTTTTTCTACATATGTTAGCTGGCCAATTAATTTCTTTCTATTTATAGTAGAGACAGGGTCTCGCTCTTGCTCAGGCTGGTTTTGAACTCCTGACCTTGAGCAATCCTCCCGCCTCGGTCTCCCAGAGTGCTAGGATTACAGGTGTGAGCCCCTGCGCCTGGCCAAAAGAACTTTACATGGTTATCTCCTCACATACCTATGCGGGAGGTGCTATTTCTAATCCCTATTTCACAGATGAGGAAACTGAGGCTCAGTGAGGATAAGTGATTGGCAAAGGTTACACAGCTAAGTAAGCACAGGACTGGACTCCAAGCCACAACATCTTAGTGCAAAGCTAATGCTGCTTCAACAGTCCCGTCCCACCCTCTAAAGTTGTATATGTTTTCCCACTATAAGGTGGGTTCCTTGAGAGCAGAGATCATGTGTGGCACATCTTTGTGTCCCTCTGCGACATTCGCCATTGTCACTCAATGCATGAAGGGACTCCAGAGTGCGGGTGTGGCGCGTTCGGAATTCTAGCAGTGCAGCCTGGTCCTGTGTGAGCTCTGAACAATCTGGGCTTTCCCTGTGTGTACATGACTGGACGCAGCAGGGTTTGCTGCCTCCGGTTTCCAGGCACAGAGCCTCAGCATCTGCAGACAGTTTCCCACCCCCAGAGACCCTTCCCACGACTGCCCCCCTCCCAGGGCCCCAGCTGCCTCCCTCCATGCCCAGTACCTTTTTCTCACCATCCTTCTCTTCCATTCCTAGGCAGCTCGCAGGTGTTGGCATTTTGAGATCTTCAGAGAAGGGCAGGGCTGCCGTAAGCACAAAGTATCGGAGCTGGAAGGGGCCTACGTTAGAGCCTGGCAGCAGCCTGCAAGCAAGGGGAGGCTGGCCTCTAATTGTTGCCTCTGTGATGATTATGAAGTCAGCTCATTGCACCCCCATCCCGCCCAAACTAAGGGTGGGCTCGCTGCCCCTATAGTTTCTCTCTGCTTCCTGTCAGCTTGGTTGTCCTGCATGGTGATGGCTGTGGTCCCAAACAAACCAGATGGCATCAGAAGCAGTCTGTAAAGTGGGAGATGGGGAAGAGGCCATAGTGAAGAAAGAAAACCTCAACGTCATGAATGTACTCAATCAACTGCCAAAGCCCTTTCCAAACCCCAAGTCTATGAACCGGACGGTCACCACCAAAGGACTCCCACTGCCTCCCAGAGGCAGTTTGGTTAATTTCTTGGAGGAAGATACCATCAATCTACCGTAAGACACAAGTCTAATCTTTCTTCCTTTCTGAGGCTGGAGCTGGGGGGTGAGGAGAGAAACTTAAAGAAGCCTCACTTCCTTAACTTTGTCACAACCCAGTCCCTGGACTCCCAGGGAAGACCATGTGTGCAGGTTGGACCTGCTGCCTATGTATTCCTGAGCTCCAGATCAGTTCTTGCAGGCATGTGGACCTCCTACTCCAAGAGGCCTTCCTGGATTAATCAGTTTTGTCGATGTGCTCTTCATCCTGCTTTGGCTGTGGTCCTTGTCACCACTTGGCCACACCCCCACGGCTCCTTACCCTCGGACGTCTTCACCTGCCTGATATATTCCCCAGAGCCTGCCTGCCTGTAGATTAAGGCTTACCTTTCTTCCTCAGTGAGTCTGGGTTTCCTCTGCTTCATTCTGCAAAACCCTTTGAGCACCTGCTCAGGGGGTCTGGCCCACTGTTAAGTCCTGGGAATGTAGCTCTGGAGAGCACAGTTGCTGTCTTCCACGAGCTCCTATCTGGTGCATGGAGGTCAGGGGATGGGGTCAGGTAATAATGAGAGTGACACAGCATGGTCTGGTAAGTGTGTGACAGGAGGCCTTGAGGAACCAGAGGGCTTAGAGGGGCTTGGTATACCTTGGAAGACAGTGCAGTTAAGGGAGGCTTCTTGGAGGTGGTGATATTTGAGCTGAATCTCCAGGGAAGGGAAGGAGTTAGCTGGTGCAGAGGTGGTGACACACAGTAATGAGGGCTGAGGGAATTATATACAGGGCGTTGTCATGGGTGTGTGACCTGTACAGTCACACAGAGCCCCACACTTAGAAGGGATCTTGTACTTAGTCTAATGCTCTGCTGTCACTGCCTTGAAATTCTTAATTTTGAATGAGGAGCTCTACAAACTATGTAGCTGGTCTTAATTATATGAGAGGGAGGATGGTGTCCATCCCCTAAACAGATATGGCTAAAGTGACAGATGCTTGTAGGAAACTTTATGGTTTTATGGGAAAGTCTTAGGCTAGAAGCCTGAGTTCAAATCCAAGTTCTACCACTTAGATCTATGGCCTTAGACAAGTTAAGATCAGGGACCCTCAGTCCCTTATTTGCAAGATGGGGCTAACACCCAGCCAGCAGAGCCGGTGTGAAGATCAGGAGGGCAGGTCCAACATAGAGCCCGGTGCCTATGGGCCTTCAGTGCCCACGTCAGCATCGGCATTTCCAAGAAGTGAATCTGAACTATGGATTCATTAGAACAATCTGAAGTATAAATGACATCAACACCCACACCCACCACCCTACAAAGAGCCTTGGTGGAGGAATCATTTATTCCAAACATCCACCCAGGGCTAGCACTAGGGGCTCTGGGCTGATCCAGATTTCTCCAGGAAGAGGTAGGCTGATGGGGCTGGAACTCAGGGAGGGAAAACGTGGCCCATCAATCAATCACCTGTGATGTGGAGGCTGGCCTGGAGTAAGGGATGCACATACTGTGGACTTTGACCCATTAATGGATCAGGAAATCCTTCTAGTTGGTGGAAAACAGTGTGATAAAAATGAACTAAAATAGATTTGGCAATTCCAGAGCCCCTCACACATAAAGTATTGGATTGATGCACCTCATCAGTCAAAAAAATTTTAAATAGTAGAGAGTCATGCACATGGTTTTCCTCTGTAATAGCAAAGAATTGGTAACGAATATCCATGTAATGGAAAACCATATGAGTTAAACTGACTGAACCAGAGCTGTAAGTATCAATATAGATGAATCTAAACCCACTGTTGAGTGAAAAACAAGTTGCAGATAGTTATATACTGAAGATACCTTTTATTTATGTAACATCTAAAAACATGAGAAAGAGGCCAGGCCCCAGGCCTGGCCCTTGGGTGGAATGGGCCTGGGTGGCCTTCGTCTGACTCACCTGTCTCCCCTCCCGCTCCAGGAAGCCAATGCCAATGGTGGATTCTGAATGCAGCTCCGACGACACCACCATCTCCCAGATCTCATCCACCTTGCTGAACCCCATCAAACTGGCCGTCACCCAGCCCAACAGCAGCTTCTTTGCGGGAATGCTGGAGGGGGAGCTGAATAGACTCAGCTTTTCCTCGATGCTCAAGACAGAAAAGGGGGACCTGGCCCTCTGCCCATGCCCATCTCAGTCCCAAATGACCCCCAGGGGGCTGCTGGACCTTGACAACCCTGAGCTGGATACAGATACCTCTTCAACACACTCAGAATCCTCTGTGGTCATGGATGTGCCGGAGGCCCCCTTCATCTGCGAACACACCGTTAGTGACTCCACAGCAGTGGTGCGTTCCCCTCGCTCATGCGGTCAGCAAGGGCCTCCCGTGCCGGGCGCTCAGCTAGGCTTAGTGGGGAACGCGAGGATGCCTCCCACCTGCATTCTGACCTCAAGTTCATGGTTCAGGAAGGCGGAGCGGGCATGTCTGTAAAGAACTCCAGTGCAAGAAAGAAAGGGCTTGATGCTGTAGGAAAAGTTCAAATCAAGTGCCACCGGGAATTCAGAGGGAAGGAAGCATTACTTCTAGATGCAGGGATAAGCTTGGTGGCTTTTGGTAATATTTGAGCTGGGACACAGAGGTAGGATTTAAACACGCAGAGATGGAAAAAAGGCATTCCGTGGAGGGGCTGACCACAGGTGGCAAAGTGTGGGAGGAGATGAGTAGCCTCCTTTGATCCCAGGTCTTAATCCAGGGCTTCTCACACTTCCATCACTCTACCTACAGATCACCTGTCATCTTGTTAAAACTGAAATTCCTGGCCTCATACCCAGAGAGTCTGGGGTGAAGCCTGCTAGTCTGCATTGTGAACAAATTCCCAGGTGATAACTGCTGCTACCAGTCCACGGCTACATGTTGAGTAGCACTGTCCTAGGCTATGGGAAGGGAAATAAAGGGGAGAGGGGGGGAAATGTCATTCTGGGGTCACTTTCCAGAGGTCCTCCAATGTTAGGCTATCTTACAGATAAACAACAGGGAACAGCTTTGCACAAAGCTTTATACGAGGCTGGGTGCAGTGGCTGATGTCTGTAATCCCAGCACTCTGGATGGCTGAGGCAAGAGGATTGCTTGAGGTCAGGAGTTGGAGACCAGCCTGAGCAAGAACAAGACCCTGTCTCTATTAAAAATAGAAAAAATTAGCCAGGTGTGGTGGTGCACATCTATAGTCCCAGCTACTTGGGGAGCTGAGGCAGGATCACTTGAGCCCAGGAGTTTGAGGTTGCTGTGAGCTACAATGATGCCACTGCACTCCAGCCTGGCCAACAGCGAGAGACCCTGTCTTAAAAAAAAGCAAAGCTTTATATCAGGTGATGGATATAATTTGAGTTGTATTTTAGGAAGATAAATCTGGAAGCCCCACTGTTGGATGGCCTAGAGCAGTGTTTCTCAAAGTGTGGTCCCAGACAGAGTGTGTCAGCATAATATGGCAACTTGTTAGAAATTTAAATTCTTGTCTCCCTCTACCACACTTAGGCCTCCTGAATCAGAAACTGTGGGGGTTGGGGCCAGCAATCTATATTTTAAGAGTTCTCCAAGTTATGCTAATGCACAGTAAAGTTTGACAACCACTGGCCTAGATGGAGGAGTAACTGAGAATGAGAGACCAGATAGGAGACAGCTGGCCCAGGAATCTGAGTCATTATAAAAGCTCCCTGAGATGCCTAGCCAGGCTTGGCAGCCGTTATTGTAGCACAAGGTGGATGGGCTCTGGAGCTTGGGGTTTGAACCTCGGCACTATTGCTTAATTGCTGTGTGACCATAGCCCAGTCACCTGCCCTCTCTGAACCTGTAACCCCATTTGCAATGAGCAAGGTGAACAAGATGATCTCTAAGTTTCCTCTCAACTAACACAGCCTAGAAGAAATATGGAATGAGGGGTGCACCCTAAGGTGAGCGGGGCTGCCCAGAGAGAGAAGCACGTGCCGTGGGGCAGGTGGTTCCACACCCAGTGTTGCAGTGCCTCCCACCTTCCATCAGACCTGCCTAAGCCCAGCAGGAGCAGGGGATGAGAGTGGGGCATTCTGACTCCAGTTGGGGTGGAGGGTGCAGGGAAGACATGACAGGTTTGAGAAAGCCTTGGGCCTCTCTTTTCCCCTAGATTTCCTGGACCTATGCCTTGGGCAAGCAGCAGGTCAGTTTCTACCAGGTCCTGTTACAGGAGGTGGCCCAGGAGAAAGAAGATGGGTCACCCAAGGCAAAGAATCGTCCGTGGATCTTCAACAAGATCTTGGGCACCACTGTCAAGCTGATGGAGCTGAAGCCTAACACGTGCTACTGCCTCACCGTCCGCGCGGCCAACACAGCGGGGGTGGGCAAGTGGTGCAAGCCCTACAAAGTGAGCCCTGGGGGTCAGGGAGAGGAGTCTGAAACCAGGGACCGGGGCTTTGGAGGTTGGGAGCACCCGTATACCCCCACAACTCATCTCCTCCCTAGGCTGCCTTTTGCCTGGGCCAATAGCATTAATACCAGGCTGCTTTTTTTCTGGGAGGTTTAAGGATTAAGCCACTCTGGGGCCCACCAGAAATGCAAACTAATGTATTCACTCAGCATCACTATAATGCTCACCTTCCAAAGCTGCTGGGTTTTGGATTCTTCAGCCTAGTACCAATAATGGTGAGGGGGCTGGGAAATCAAAGGCATTGAGGGAAACAGAGTGAAGACAGGCTAGAGGGGGATGGAACAGGAACAGCCTGGGGGTGGGCAGGGGCCCAGGGGACAGGCCTGAGCACAGGTAGCCCCTTGGGTTGGAAACCACACGACTGGGGAGGCACGAGTTTGAGTCATGCCTCTTTGGACGTGTTTCGTGTGTCAAGACTAGTTTGGATAAGGCTAAGATCCCACTTAGCGACAAAAAAGGGTGACAGAGACAAAGGCTCCAGTCTGGGAAGGAATTCTGAGGGGTTTTCTTGTTTCACTTTAGTTTGCAACCGTGGCCACTGACTTCAACAGCTTCCCCGAGAACAACCCCATCCAGATCACCGTGCAGCGCAAGGAACCCCAGCGGAAAACCGTGTGCATGGGGCTGGAGGAGATGCGGAGGCTAGAAGATCTGGAATACCTATTTCCCTACTAAGAGGGAGAGCCCCAGGAAGCCCCTTACCTACCTTGAGCTTCGGCCCAGGGCCCTCAGGAACCAGCAGCATGCTAGGGAACCGCTGACCACCCTGCCGGCCCAGGCCTGGCAGAGTGGTACCGGAACCCCACCCCTGGGCCGGGGCCAAGGTTGGATGGGGGCCCCCATTAACCTGGAGACATCTCAGGCCCGTCCAGGCTCAGCCACTGCCCACACCTTCTAGGTTTCCTCCTTCCCCAGATCTGGGCTGGGTCCAGGTCTCCCATTAAAGCAGCGCAGGTCATCCAGCATCCCAAAATTCTGCCTCATGTTGTGGACAGCTGCAGATGGGCCAGCACCAAGAGTCCAGACCGGTGGGGGGTGGGGGGGTGGAAAAACAAGGGCAGCTGGGCAATGGGATGCTACCACCTCCCACTGCTTGGCTCTGCCATCAGCCTATCCTATGTGGGGGAGACTGGTACACTCAAAGACTAAAACATTCTTAAACCAAGAGAAACAGTGATTGAGGACAGATTGGCAGCCCACAGACTGTTAGGCTAGACTTGAGCTCTGCTGGGACTTGTACAAAGTGCTTAAGCTTTAGGGCAGGTCTGGTTAAATCCTGGCTCTTCCTCTTACAGAATTCAAGGGGCATGGGCTAATCACTTAGGCTGCTTTTGCTATTTTCTCATCAAAAATCTGGGGATGTGAGCACCTTCCAGACGTGGGTGCAGGGTGTGTGAGAGCAGAACAAGTACCTGGCACTGAGGGGCTCAGGGACTGGTAGCTCCCTTTGCCCGTCACACAGACGCACTGCAGAGATGTGCAGGGCAGAAGCTGGGCAGCACAGCTAGGTGACCAGCAAAATTGTAGACAGGGCTGGAGGGGGGTGAGAAGGAACCAGATATTAGAAGTGCCCCGGCCCTGAGCAGTTCACATGAGGATGGCATGAAAGCCTAACCTGAGTTTATGCCACAGCCCGGCTTGGCATCAGATGCAGGGGAGATGGAGCCAAGGTGCATGCAGGGAAAGGTCTTGGCCCAAGGTCTGAGGTCTTGGTGGAGATTCCTTTGATTACCTGAAAGTTCTCCTGGGGCAAAGAACCACCCTCCACACCAGGCACGGTGGCCATGCCTGTAATCTCAGCAGTTTGGGAGGCTAAGGCAGGAGGATTGCTTGAGGCCAGGAGTTAAGACCAGCCTGAGCAACATAGCAAGACCTTCTTTCTATACGATATTAAAAAAAAAAAAAAAAAAAAATCAGCTGGGCACAGTGGCATGTGCCTATAATCCTAGCTGCGTGGGAGGATCACTTGAGCCAAGGTGTCTGAAGCTGCAGTGAGCTATCAACGCACCATTGCACTACAGCCTGGGCGACAGAGCAAGACCTTGTCTTTTTTTGAGACAGAGTCTCACTGTGTTGCCTGGGCTAGAGTGTCATGGTGTCAGCCTAGCTCACAGCAACCTCAAACTCCTGGGCTCAAGTAATCCTTCTGCCTCAGCCTCCCAAGTAGCTGGGACTACAGGCATGTGCCACCATGCCCAGCTAATTTTTTCTATATATTTTTAGTTGGCCAATTAATTTCTTTCTATTTTTTTTAATAGAGATGGGGTCTCGCTCTTGCTCAGGCTGGTTGCAAACTCCTGACCTTGAGTGATCCTCCTGCCTCCGCCTCCCAAAATGCTAGGATTACAGGTATAAGCCATTGCACCGAGCCCAAGATCCTGTCTCTTAAAAAAAATAAAATGAAATAAAAGAACCACCCTCCGCATCAGACCATATCCATTTCTGCTCCAAACTCTTATAACACCATACCATACACTGCCTCCTGTTGGCGAGGACATCCTCTGGGACAGCCACCACCTTCCCCTCTCCATCCTGAGGGCCCAGTGCAGTGCTTGCACGGGCAGGGCCTCTGAATCGTGCTGTGGGAGAGGCAGAGGCGTCTCCCAGAGCAGGGCTGGCCAGCAGGACTCTGTGAGGATGAAAACTTTATCTGTGCTAATATCGGGGCCTCTAGCTAACGTGACTGAGGAACTGCACGTCTAACTGTGCATAATTCTAGTTCATGTAAACAGCCACATCTGGCTAGTGTCTACCACAGTGGACAGCACAGCCTTAGATTCTCCTCTGGCCTTTCCCTTGCAGGCACAGGGAAAAGAAAGGAAAGGCAAGCTCCTGGTCAGTGTGGTTTTGATGCATTCCTATGCAAGGGAAGGGACTAGACAAACTGATTTAGCATGGTCCTTAGTTAAGGCCTGGAGGTTCTAGGACAGAACTTATAACCCAAACACACAAAATATAAGTTATTTATTTGGTCACAGAAGCTGGGGGCTGAGTCTAACACAGCTGATGCTTGGAAAGGGCAGCAGCAGAGGCACAGGCAGAGCCCAGCCTCCCCCACCCGTCAGCACAAGCAAGGTACAGGGCAGTGGTCCGGGGCTGAGTTCGGTGAGAACCTCCCGTGACCTTCCAGTTCCAGCTCTAGGGCGTGCCACAGGCAGGGGACCTGTGGGGAGACCCCACCAGGTCTGCAAGGACAGCAGGCCATGTGTGTTCTCAGGTCACCGCTGGTTAGGAGGGTGTGCACAGCCACCCTGGCCTTTGCTCTCTGGCAGGGCAGGCAGCCAGCACAGGCCGAGTCCAGAGGGGGGTCAGAGAGACCTGTGAGACTTTTCATCTCCTCCATCTGTGGAGAGTGGAGGGGCATGAGCAAAGGAGGCTGCCACGTGACCCCAGGGCCCACCAGAGTCAAGAGCCTGTGACCATCCCTGCTCTAACCTCCCCAAATCAGGCTACCCACCCACTGCCTGCCTCGGCAAGGAGAAGCGACTCGTTTGGCCTAGCCCTGGGATGCCCATGGACAAAGAGCGACAATCCTTTAGAAGTTCATATGCTTTAGGTCCCAGAGAGCATTCACCTTATCTTTGATATTCCTGTCTATGAAGGTTTGACAATTCTCAAGAGACAGGTTAACCAAGCTCTCTGCAACTGCACACTACAAGGCAGAAGCGGGATTTGAACTCAGGTCTTATGGCTCTGAAGCCCAGTGCTGGGGAAACCCTCGATGCACGCTCTAGAGAGGCCCTCCCCTGGCCTCCGTAATTCGGTGGCTCTCCCACTTGTCCGCTGAAGACCTGTACCACACACCTCCTCAGGGACAGTGAGAGACCCTGGAGGGCCCTGCGGAATCCTACGCCACAAGGGACAGAGCGCGAAGGCAGGAGAGTTGAGCACGCCACCCACCACCTCTCGCACTCACATCCGGAGGCATTTGTCCTTCCCACCACTTGCCACCCTCTGGCCGTCTGGACTCCAGTCCACAGCGTACACCTAAACCGGGGAGGAGGAAGAGGAAGGCAAGTAGGGAGGTGAGGGGAGGACAGTCGGGCTGTGACCCCAGCCCCTCCCCTGCCTACGCAGATCGGCCCTACCTCATCCGCGTGGCCGGGCAGGTCTGTGGCCAGCTTCTGGGCCTTCACGTCCCACACCTTCAGCGTGCTGTCACTGCTGCCACTGACCAGCAGCCGGCTGTCAGCTGACCACGCAATCTGGTACACGGCAGCCACGTGGCCACGCAGGGAAGCCAGGAACCTGGGCCAGGGGAAGACGATGATGGATATTAATGTCTGAAGGGTTCCCCGTGCCCACAGCAGTGGTTCTCAACCTTGGCTGCCTGTTGAGAATTACCTGGGAACTTTTACAAAATCATACTGCCTGCCCCCCCCCAACAGACCATATTAATCACTGCCGGTCATTACTATTTGCAAAACTTCTCCGAAGGAATTGCTTCCAGGGTGCCTCTTGCCAGGCCTCCATACCCGCGCGACTCTGCATGTCCCAGACTCTGTGCGCCCACCTGCTTAGCCCATCTGCCGACACCACCCACCCCAGCACAGCAGCTGCTTGCTCACAGGGGGCATGGAATAAAGGGCCTGGAGCTTTCAAGTCAATACCGTCTAGCTTTGTCACTTTGGACAAACCATCAGGCATTTCTGAGACTCAGTTTCCTGATTTTAAAAGGGAACCGAATTGCCCATTTCCAAGGGTTGCTGCGTGAAAACCCGCAATAACTGACACGTAGGCTCCCCTTCAGCCCCAGTCGGGGCTTCCCCGGCTCTTTTTCCCTCCTGGCCTCGGTCTCTTCCTCTCCTGCGACCTGATTAAACCCAAGGGCATTGAACCTCATCATGCCAAGGCTTCCCAAACTTGGATGGGTCACAGAATCACTTGGCAACCTTGCTAAAATGCAGACTCTGACCCTTAAGGTCTGAGCTGGGGCTCAAGACTCTGCATTTCTGTCAGGCTCCCCGGTGACGCTGATGCCGCTGGCCTGCACTTTGAGGATGGCCACATAATGATGGTGCCACACATCCACCTACCACTTCACCTCCACTGGAGCTGCATTCCTGCCCTCGCGCTAGCTCTAAGATCACTTTCCCCTAAGACATGAAATGATTTCGCATTTTTAGTGCCTACTCAGTGCTGGTCCTCAATATACCATCTCATTTAAACCTTGCAACAAAGCTGAGAGGTAGAGAGCAGATCTGCCTATTACAGAAGAGGAAACAGGCTTGGAAAAGGCCCTCCCTGGTAAGTGGCGGCGCCGGGCTCCCCTTACTATTCACTCCTTAGAGAGGAGCAGCAGCCGCCCCCACTCACTTGCCCGTCCTGCCGTCCCACAGCTTGATGGACTTGTCGAAGGAGGCACTGGCCATGACGCGGGAGTCAGGAGAGAAGAGCACCTGGTTGATGAGGGCCTGGTGCCCTGTCATGCGTGCCAGGGGCTTCTTGTCCTCTGCTGGGGACCACAGGAATAAGGTGAAGTCGTCTGAGCCAGACACCAGCCTCTCTGGGCCCAGGCCCTAGGGGAGGCAGAAAACACACCATGTTGGATGTGGTCTTAGACAGGGAGCCTGTCTCCCTCAGCAGCAAACACACACCACTGACTACTCAACACCAGGAATGGACAGAGGCCAGAATTAGGAGGAACAATGCCCAGGTCTGCCACTCACTCACATGTGAGCCCAAACAAGCCACTTCACCCAAAAGGAAAACAAAATTCTACACACACATGGGATGATTTCTAAGATATAAAATTACACAAAAAAGCAGGGCATGAAATGATGTGTTAAAAAGGGGAAGGACTTTATGTGGCTTATGTGTTTGTATGTACACGTGTGTTTATATATACTGTACACATACACAGATGTGTATTATGAAATCTCTGGAAGGTGACACAAGATACTGGCAGCATTGGATACTTCCAGAAGGAATGGGTAACTGCACAAGAGAGACAGGAGACTTTTTACCTTCTACTTTTTTGTATTCTTTGAAACTCAGACCATGTGAATGTGTAAATAACTTTAAATAAAATAAAAAACTTAACAGGCCGGGCGCGGTGGCTCATGCCTATAATCCTAGCACTCTGGGAGGTCCAGGCGGGCGGATCGCTCGAGGGCAGGAGTTCGAAACCAGCCTGAGCAAGAGCGAGACCCCGCCTGTACTGTAAATAGAAAGAAATTAGTTGGCCAACTAATATATATATAGAAAAAATTAGCCGGGCATGGTGGCCCATGCCTGTAGTCCCAGCTACTCGGGAGGCTGAGGCAGGAGGATTGCTTGAGCCCAGGAGTTTGAGGTTGCTGTGAGCTAGGCTGACGCCATGGCACTCACTCTAGCCTGGGCAACAAAGTGAGACTCTGTCTCAAAAAAAAAAACAACTTAATAAACTAAACTATATAAAAAAAAGATACCTTAGGAATATAATAAATAGGCAAATAAACAAAACAAAAAATGAAATAAAATGATCCCTAGTGCAATTAAGATTTTAAGATTGCAAGCTAGGATTATCCAGAACAACTTTTTGGAATAGGTACATTCTGAGCTGGGGCTGGAAGGGACAGGGGTCTGAGTGCTGCAGCGAAGGAAGGGTAGGGAGCAGGGGACGCATGGGGTGGGCACACACTCACCCGCACACGGTTGTACTGGCTCAGAGCCCTCTCCTTCAGCTCCTGCACTGTGTCCCGGTACCGACAAGGAGGAAAGGAGATGAGGAACAAGGCTGATTAGAAAATCCAACACAAACAGCAAGCAGCCCCATTCAGTGCAAGAAATGGCCCCTTCCCAAGCAGCCCTCTCCCCTCTTTCTCCCGCTCACTCACATGACCCCTGGAGGTCTTGGGCATTAACTGAGGCCTCAGCAGGCTCAAAGGCGCCTGTGCGCAGGGCGTAGTCAGTGCTGAGTGCCATGGTGTTCACCCAGTGGCCGTGGCCTTGCAGAGTCCGGCACAGCACACCCTATGGCAGAGGGAGACAGGTCAACACACATACACACAGCACTCTCCACCCTGGGGAGATTAGCCCCAGGAGACGGGTGGTACAGGACCCCAAGGTTCCATCATTCATTTACTGTGAGCTCAATCAAATCACCCCTCTGGGCTCAAGTCTCTCCCCATATGTAAAATGAGGGCACCAATCCAGATCACCATTTCTGAATGTTTCACAGGACAGACAGGTGAGGCACGCCAGAATAAAAGGGCTCCAGTCAAATAAGTCTGGGGTACCTCAGGCTTGATAAAGCTAAATAGGCTGCCGACAGCAATGATTTCCAGAGCTTGACTATCTAACAGTGACACTAGGATCTCCATTACGGTGCAGCACCAACCACAGAATCCTTGCTCCCAAAGCATTCCCGACGGGGCTCCCAGTACACATCTGGAAAACACTGAACTCGCTGAGTTCAAGGCCACTCCCAGCACCAGTGTCCTGTGACTTGAGATTTGCCAGACTGGTTCCTGCACTCTCCCAGTTCTTACATCGTGAGCTCTCCAGACTTTGACGGTGCGGTCCTGGGAGGCAGAGTAGAGAAGCCCGTCCCCTCCCCACCGGAGACAGGTGACCGACTGGGTGTGTCCAGTGAGGATGCGCTCACAGCGGCCTGCGGTTGTGTCCCACACGCGCACACTGCCGTCCTTGGAGCTGCTGGCCACATAGCGGCACTCAGGGTTCCTGGCCAGGGGGAGAGATGTGACCTCACCTGTGACCTGGCAATGGCCATCTGCCTACAGCATCTCCCCGTTCCCAGCTCAAAGCCTAGGGACAATCACTCTCTCAGCAGCCTTCTAACCCCAAGCCCCAGCTGTACTACAAGGTGGTTCTCAGGCGCCACGATGCAAAACTTCCTCCCAAGCAGCAACACAGTCAGCAAGAAGCTGGGGGACCTTCCCACCGCCCGCTATACCACCACCATCACTCAGGCTGCCCATCTTGTCCCCGCATATACAGCTTCTCTGTGCTGAGTAGAGAAGGGGGACAGCTTAGATCCCCTGGCTCCTCAGTTCCCCAGCTGGGTCAGCATCACTTACACATGGAGGGGTTCCCAGCTCAGGGCCGTGATCCACTTGCTGTGGCCGGTGAGGGTCCTTCCCACCTGCTTCCCTGTGCTTGGGTCCCACAGGAGAATCTGAAGGACAGAAGCTCACTTAAGAACCCTCCCTAACTGGTCCCTGGTCCCATCAAAATCCCCCACTCCCAGCCTCCACCCAACCCTCCCTGAAGACCCCAGAATCTGATTCTGAACTGTCCCCTAGGGAGGGTGTTCCCAAGTCCCTGCCTACTTACTCCAACCACCACCTACCTGGCCATTCTTGCAGCCTGAGGCCAGCTTCTTGCCATCTGGGGACCAGGATATACTAAGGACCCAGTGTCTGTGTCCTAAGAAAGCAGGGGAGGGAGAAATGAGGGACTGTCTTTCATCCCCAGTGCCCAGCAATGCCTGGCAGATTGCAGCTACTCCTTAGCCATTTGCTGAACAAATGAATGATCCAGGCCAGGCATGGTGGCTCACGCCTATAATCCTAGCATTTTGGGAGGCCGAGGTGGGAGGATTGCTTGAGCTCAGAAATTCAAGACCAGCCTAGGCAACATAGTGAGACCCCAACTTTACAAAAAATAATAATTAAAAAATCAGCCAGGTGTGATGTGCGTGGCTGTAGTCCCAGCAACTTAGGAGGCGGAAGCAGGAGAACGGCTTGCGCCCAGGAGTTTGAGGTTGCAGTGAGCTATGACTGAACCACTGTACTACAGCCCAGGAGATAGAGCAAGATTCTTTCTCCAAAATAGAAAAAAAAAAAAAGGAAACGATCGAACAAAAGGAGACATGAGGCTTTTTAGGCAAAGGGAGAACATACCCCAAGTTTTAGAGCTGCGCATCTTGCTGCACAGATACCACCGTAACTTTCTGACATATGATATAAAGTGTTTTCATACAAGTCACTCCTTGTAATTCTCACAAAAGCTATAAGGTATGGGCAAAGCAAAGAATTATCATCCCCATTTTCTGAGGAGAAAACTACAGCTTAGAAAGGGAGCACCCCCAGCCCCACCCCAAGGTCACCCAGCTAGTTTGTGGTATAGCAGTGGTTCTCCAAGTGTGGTCCACAGACCACCTGGGAATGTGTTGGAAATGCAGACTCTCAGGTCCTACCCTAGACCTATTGAAACTAAAGCCCTGGTGTGGCCCCTGCAGTCTGTATTTAGCAAGCCCTGCAGGTGGTTCTGATGTGCACTGAAGTTTGAGAACCACGGTGCAGAGGCTTCATTTAAGCCAGGTTCTCCTTGATACCAGCTAGTCAGTCCCTCCCCACCCCCCATCTTGACTCTTAGTCCCCCGTCTCTGCTTGTTTGGAAGTGGCTGTCTGTGTTTAAGCCACTTCTACCTAGGGACACAAAGCCACTAACTGGATGTTGCGGAGTTGGAACCTGCTCTGGGTCTCCCCAGGAACTAAAGAGCTGAACAGATCAGCCACCTCCTACTGCACTAACCACCCCCCAAAATTGGCTAATTGCACACTGACCCTTGCAAGTGAAATGCGGTGTCTCTGTGCTGAGATCCCAGAAGCGCACAGTGGTGTCTCCGGAGCCACTAGCCAGGTACCTGGGGAAGAGAGGACACATGACCTCTGCAGAGGTGGGCAACCAGCCTGGCCCACCCCGAGATACTATACATGTGCATTTCAGCCACCTATGCAATTGTCTTCTGTGAACAGAAACTGGGACTGGACTCTTTCCTCTCCCCCGAACGAGAAATACACTGATGCTGCCATTTGGGAGAAGACCTTAAGAGGCCATTTCTTTCCTCTTCCTTCCTAAAAAGAATGAACTCAGCTATAACCAGCTTTTGAAGCTTCTCATTATTCTCATAAGATCATGAGAAGCAATTAATCCCAGTTTCAAAGATGAAAAATTAACTCAGAAAAGTTAAGTGGCTTATCCAAGTCACACAGCTCAGAAGGGGCAGAGCTGAGCTTGCAGCTCAGATCTCCTGAAATCAAGTCTGGAAAAGTTTGTCCAAGGCAGGTGTCCCTGGCCTTTGGCACCAGGCCCCACTGGGAAATTTCCTTAATTGCAAGCAGAGCCCAGAGCCTGGGTCTACAGTAGGCAGCCTGAGGTCCCATCGACCATAACTCTGGGGTACCCTCTCCACCCCAGACAGAGGCTGCACCCCCACATACCCCCTGCACGATTCTGCAGCTGTCCTTACTTTCCTGTGGGGCTGAAGGCCACAGAGATGACTGCCTCGCTGTGACCCTCCAAGGAGCTGGTGCAGCGGGTCACAGCCCGGACCCTGAAGATAGCTTGTGGCTGGTAGATGATGTCTAGGACCTTCTCTGTCTCCACTGCCTGGGACTCCAGTGTCTTCCCAAGTGAGGAGGTGATCTCAGCATCATGGACATAGAAAGCCAGCGGCAGAGGATCCTCCTATAGGGCAATGGTAAAGGGCAACCCCTCATCGAAGGATGTGCAGGGCTACCTCTGCCCTGGTATGCTTCCCGCTCAGTTGTGAAAAGTGGAATTTCTTTCTTTCCAGCCACCCTGCTTAGGATACCCCCAACATTTCCCATTGAGCAAAAAGCAGAGGCTCAGAGCAAGTAAGTAATTAGTTCAATATTGCTAATGACCAATCCAGATTATAAGGTCTGGGATCAAGGTTAGCATACAGCATCATGCAGTGTTTTTGAAACCACTACACTATGCTGTATTTGTGTAAGAAGCATCCAAAAAGCTGGTTAAAAATGTGGACTTCCAGCTTCACCTCAAAGTTTGGTTTAGTAAATCTGGGGTAGGGCGCAGAAACTGCATTTTTAAACATCCTCTCCCTACCCCAAAGGAGAGCACTTCTGTAAACACTAGCTTGTAGATTAAGAGCATTGGGTATTGAGTCTGACAGATTTGGGTTCCAATCCCAAATCGACTACCTACTGCGCAGCATCGTGCAAATAATTTAGTACCTCTGGGCCACACTGTAAAATGGGGATATTCATTCATGAGTCTGATCTCAAGCGGCTGTGACAAGAAATCAATGAAATATCACACCCAGTGCGTTCAAAACGCAGCCTCTCTCTGCAGGAGGACCCTGACGATTGGCGTGTAAAGCGCTTTCCCACCGATTTCATCTTCTGACCCTCAGTTAGGTGAGGACTCACTGCAGGTGGGGCATCACTATCGCTGAGTAGCGGGGGGACCCCGAACCGCAGACCCTCCGGACCCTCGGGTGGGGACCCCCATCCCCCATCGCGCCCGCCCCGGGGGAGGGGATGCGGGGCAGCCCTGGCCGGCCGCTCACCTGGGCCAGCAGCGCGTTGCACACGAGCTGCAGCCTGTCCGGGGTGATGTCCACGGGCACGTCGAACGGGGAGCCCAGCAGCTGCCCGCCCTCATCCTGGAACTGCACCAGCAGCCGCTGCACGTCGCGCGCCGCCGCCTCGTCCTGCGCGAACAAGCGGGCGGGGCGTCACCCTCGCCGCCCGTCCGGAAGGCCCCCGCTTCGCCTCCCTCCGGCCTCGGGGACCCGGGCCCGAGCGCCCGGCCGTGACGCCCCGGCCCCCATTTACGCAGACCCACCGCCGCCACCGCCGCCGCCATCCTGCGTCCCCACGTGGAGGAGAAAGACCCCGGCGGGCCAGAGCGCCGCCGCCGTGGGCCGGCAGGGCCGCAGCCGGGCACATCGCCCTCTAGTGTTGCGGAGGAGAAGTATCACGTCGCCGCCTCCCCATTTAGTCGCTCCAGTGCCTTACAGGATACAATCGACCTGTGACTCTTCGCAACAGGGATTCTTGTCCCATTTTACAGATGAGGAAGCCAAGGCTCTGAGAGGTGAATTGTCCCCAAGATCACAGAGGCAGAAGGACCCCCCCGGATGGGGGGTGGGGGAGGTGGGGAGCCTTACAAAGCCAGAAGCAACTACTGGGTTGAGGGCAAAAGTTATTATTCTTTTTCAAGTAGATCAAGTCAATTAATAATACTTGATGAGTACAAAAGCAAACCATTTTTACAGTTATCAACACGATAAAGTGATAATAACGATAACGACAGCAATGGGTCAGGCATTGTTCTCAGTGCTTTTAATACACAACTCATTTAATCCTCACACAGCCCTTTTCTCCCCATTTTACAGATGAGGGACTGAAACGGAGAGTAATGAACTTGAACTCTCTTGTGAGAAAAACGAGATCATCTTCGGTAACTCTTCTCTCCCTCCTCCCTCTCACCCAGGCAGCCCCAAGCTCTGCTAAGTCTGCCTCATGAACGTAACTGTGGATCTGTCCTCTGCACCTCCACAGCCACACTCTGGATGGAGTCACCGTCGTTTCTTCCCTGCCCCGCTATAACAGCCTCTTTTTTTTTTTTTTTTTTTTTTTTTTTTAGACAGAGTCTCACTCTGTTGCCCTGGCTAGAGTGCCGTGGCATGACCCTAGATCACAGCAACTTCAAACTCCTGGGCTCAAGCGATCCTCCTGCCTCAGCCTCCCGAGTAGCTGGGACTACAGGCATGCACCACTGTGCCCAGCAAATTTTCTCTATGTAATTTTAGTTGTCCAGATAATTTGTTTCTATTTTTAGTAGAGATGGGTCTCACTCTTGCTCAGGCTGGTTTCAAACTCCTGACTTTGAGCGATCCTCCTGCCTCAGCCTCCCGGAGTGCTAGAATTACAGGTGTGAGCCACCTCGCCCAGCCTATAACAGCCTCTTGACAAGCCCCTGCTTCCGTTCCTGCCTCCTCCCATCCATTCTGCACAATGCAGCCAGGGCAGTCTTTCCAAACTCAAAATCCAGCCTGTTACTCTTTGCTCTGACACCCTGAAGTTGCTCCCTTACATGCAGGAGAAAACCGAACTCTTTATAATGGTCCACTCAGCCTTGCTGTCTGCAGCCACCCTCTCTCTTTTAGAATAAATCCTTTTGGCTTTTCCTGAATTCTTCCAAGTGATGGCCCTTCCTGCATCAGCGTTTTTGCACATGCGGTTTTAACTATGTCTGGAACTGGTATGGAATGAATCGTGCCCCCTCCCCTCTAAATTCATATGTCGAAGTCCTAACCCCCAACGTGACTGTATCTGGAGATAGGCCCTATAAGAAGGTAATAAATGTCAATGAATACAGTCATAAGGGTAGAGCCCTAATCAGACAGAACTGGTGCCCTTAGAAGAAGAGAATCCAGAGCTCTCTCTCTGTCTCTACCCCTCACCCCCACTGCTGCCCCACACACACACACAGACATGAGGTCATGTGAGGACGCAGTGAGAAGGCGGCTGTCTGCAAGATATGAAGAGAGGCCTCACTAGAAACCAGCTCTGATGACAACTTGATCTTGGACTTTTCAGCTCCAGAGCTGTGAGAAAATAAATTTCTGTTGTTTAAGCCTCCCAGTCTATGGTATTTTGTTATGGTAGCCCGAGCAGACTAATACAGGAATAGTTCCTCATCCTTCAGGTCTTGCCTTAAATATTCATTCATTTATCCAGTAAGTATATTGAGCACCTATTCCCTTTTAGACATTGTTCTAGGAGCTCTGCATATATTAAGTCATTTATCACTTGCTCAGGGAAACCTTCTCTGACATGATGTCATATTACCCTGTTATATATCTTTTCCTTCCTTCCTTCCTTCCTTTTCCTTCCTTCTTTCCTTCCTTCCTTCCTTCCTTCCTTCCTTCCTTCCTTTCTTTCTTTCTTTCTTTCTTTCTTTCTTTCTTTCTTTCTTTCTTTCTTTCTTTCTTTCTTTCTTTCTCTCTCTCTCTCTCTTTCTTTCTTTCTTTCTTTCTTTTTCTTTTTCTTTCTTTCTTTCTTTTCTTTTTTGACAGAGTCTCACTCTGTTGCCCGAGCTAGAGTGCCATGGTGTCAGCCTAGCTCACAGCAACCTCAAACTCCTGAGCTCAAGCGATCCTTCTGCCTCAGCCTCCCAAGTAGCTGGGACTACAGGCATGTGCCACCATGCCCGGCTAATTTTTTCTATATATATTTTAGTTGGCCAATTAATTTCTTTCTATTTATAGTAGAGATGGGGTCTCACTTTTGCTCAGGTTGGTCTCAAACTCCTGACCTCGAGCAATCTTCCCGCCTCGGCCTCCCAGAGTACTAGGATTACAGGCGTGAGTCACCGTGCCCGGCATGTTTTCAAAACATCCTGGTATCCTCACATTTAGAAATCACAGATCCATGGAATGATTTCATCCATTTATTCAATTACTATTCTTGAGCACCATCTATGTGGCACACACCTTATAAACACTTGGAATATGTAAGTGAACACAATATACACAAATCCTTGCCCTCATGAGTGTTCTATGCTTCCATTATGATTCACAGTTCCTGGCACATAATAGATGTTTAAGAAATGCTTGTGGAATGAATTACTGAATCAGGATTTGAATCTAGAATCCCTTGGACCTAAAGTCACAGAACTGCAGTTCTCTGCCAATGACAAGATCGTTCATCGTATTACCTCATTGCTGCAGAGGGCTGGCCCCACAGAGGGGCCCAGGGCTTGGGACACCATGAGGCACAGGGAGTTCATCCCTCCATTCATTCACTTATTTGTTCGTTCAATAAACATGTGTTGGGCTGGGCCTTGTGTGCAGCAGGTTGGGAGAACCTGTGCAAGGTCACATAGCTGTGTGTCCAAGCCGACAGAGCTAGGAGCACAATCGAGTGATTGTGTGTGATTCTACCTGTGCTTTTCCAGTGTCTTTCTCAGCCCCAGCCAGGTAAGTTTGAAGATACACGTGTGGGGCAGAGAGGAGGAGGACTGGAGGTGAGTGGAGCAAATCACCAGCATGAAGACACCATTCGTGCACCCAGTCATTCGGGAAACACACATTGGGCACCGACTCTGCCAGGCTCCGTGCTGGGGGAGGGGAAGTTTGTAGGGGGGGTGGAACGGACAAGTGGCATGGGATGCTGTCCTTGCCTTTAGGGAGGGAGCTTGTAGCCCAGGCTTAGAGACATTGAAAGACAGGAGAGGTCTGGGTCCAAGTGGGGACAATCTCATAAATTTGCTTCAGGAGCCCTCGGTCAGATGAGGGGAAGCAATTTCTGCCCCAGGAAAGACCCATCTGTGAGGGTGAATACAGAGTCCTTGTCCCAGGAAGACCCCCTTGTGAGGAGGGAGCCTCAGCTTGTCCTAGGAAAGGTCCCAGTTGGATGGGGGAAGGTACAGTCCTCCAATCTGCCCTAGGCCTTTCCCTAAGAGATTTCAGTCTTACGGGGGACACACAGAGCCCACTATCAGGGAGCAGTCAGCTGTGTATATTCACTCCAACAGAGGGGGACAAACAGATCGGAACAAGCAACCAACCCACTCACACCAAACCGAGTTAGCAAGTCCTGCGGATCTTCCTGAAAAGCAAGAACATTTTCAGCAAGTGAGTCCTGAGGGATGCGGGGGTTGTGAACAAGTAGAAGGGAAGGGGCTTTCCTCGCCTCTGCCCTCCTCCCCCCATCCAGAAAGGCATTTCTGGAAGTCTCCAGTTGGTTGGGGACCTGGGCAGCTGTTCTGTGTGCCCAAGACTGTCAGTCCCTCAGCTGTCACTCTGCTCCCAAAATAGCACTGACTGGGGGCAGGGAAGGGAGGTTGTTTATCTAAGATGGAAGGAGGGAAGGGACATTATCTCTGTGCCTAGGGAGGGCTGCATGCTGGGGTGTTCCCGTCCCTTCTGGATCTTTCTCTCGCTCTTTGGGGTATGAATGCCAGAGCCCCCAGGACACCCTGAGCCCGGTGCTCGGGCAGAGGCTAGTCAGCACCTCCACGTGGCCGCAACTATCCAGTCTGGGGAGAGGGAGGGCCCTGAGTATCAATGACAGACTCCAGGGGCACCTGCCCCTGTGGCCAAATATGGTCTGGAGCCACGGGCAGGGGTGATAAAATGTCTTGCGTGCGGGCTGGGTGGGGCAGACTGGGGCAGACTGGCTGGCTGGAGGCTGACCCAGGAGAGAGAGCTCAGGGGAGCAGCATCACCAGGGCCAGATTGAAACCGTTGTCCTTGCGGAGAAAGTGAGTCGGGCCGCAACTGGGGAGGGATAAGGCAGTTCCCTAGACTCGGGAGGGATAAGGCAGACTTTTAAGGCCAGCAATGAAGTCCAGACCTTTGGCATGGTGGCTTCACCTGCTGGGAGGGACAGGGAGTGAAGCCTGTTTTAACTGGGGCCAAGCCCTAGGCAATTGCTAAAATGTCCTTCTGGGGTGATGGATTTGAGGGTACTGTGAGTGGGTCCTTTCTAGGCAGAATCCCCACCTTCTGCCCTGGTGGGAGGGGAGCCTGGGGCTCTGGACTCCAGACCAGGGTCTGGAGTGTGGGGCTGGCCAGACGGAGCTGCTCCCGTCCCCGCAGATGGCAGAGGCGGAAGCCGTCCAGCTGAAGGAGGAAGGGAACCAGCACTTCCAGCGCCAGGACTACAAGGCCGCCACGAAGAGCTACAGCCAGGCCCTGAAGCTGACCAAGGATAAGACCCTACTGGCCACGCTCTATCGGAACCGGGCGGCCTGCGGCCTGAAAACGGTCTGGAGCAGGACGGGGCTGGGGGCAAGGGGGTGGAGGTGGTCCCCTCCTCCTGATAGGAACTGGCCACCATCCCAGCCGGCTCCCCTGGACCCCTCAGGCTGGAAAAGGGTGCCTCCCACCGCCTGGCCCACTGCTCTGCAGAGACAGAAACTCACCCAGATCAGAATCAGCCTAATGCCAGGAGCTTTTCACATCTTATTTCTTTTTTCCTCCATCCCTCTCTTCCTTCCTTCATTATTTTCTTTGACAGAGTCTCACTCTGTTGCCTAGGTTAGAGTGCTATGGTGTCAGTCTAGTTCACTGCAACCTCCAACTCCTGGGCTCAAGCAATCCTCCTGCCTCAGCCTCCCCAGTAGCTGGGACTACAGGCATGCGTCACCATGCCTGGCTAATTTTTCTATATATTTTTAGTTGTCCAGCTAATTTCTTTCTATTTTTAGTAGAGACAGGGTCTCACTCTTGCTCAGGCTGGTTTGGAACTCCTGACCTTGACCCGCCCCCCCCCCCCAGCCTCCCAGAGTGCTAGGATCATAGGCGCGAGCCACCGTGCGGGCTTCACTTGCTATTTCACCGCATCTTGTAACAGCCCTGGCAGGTAGCCATTGTTATCCCATATTGCAGCTAAGAAACTCAAGGCTCAGAGGGCTGAAGTAACTTGCCAAGATCTCTCAGGTCATAGCGGAGCGGAAATTCAAAGCTGGGTTTTCCTGTTGCCAAAGCCTGTCCCCTTTTCCACACCCAGCGTGGGGCACACCCTGGGCCTCTGACAGCCTGCAGCTCCCCCAGCAAACCCTGTCCCCTCCCTCTGGGGACACTCCCTGGCTGTCTGTGCACTGGGCCCTCATTAACCGAGTCTTCTCCTTCCCCATGTCTCAGGAGAGCTACGTCCAGGCAGCTTCCGATGCCTCCAGAGGTGAGCTGCTCCCGCTCCCACACCTGCCCTCTCGCATTCTCCTCCCGGTGGTTGGTGTTGGGTTTTGATCTGGTTGTCATTTTGGGGGAAGAAACAGTGATAGTCTTGAGTGAGTGGAGAAGGGAGGGAACCCAGCTAGAGAAGGGACTGGAAACACATCGTGTGACGAGCAGGTGAGGGCGCTGCCATATTTAGCCCAGAGAAGGCAACTCACAGGTGGGACCGAGAGCCGCCTCCAAATACCTAAAAAGTTGTCACAAGCAAGAAGGATCAGATTTCATCTCAGGGTTCCAAGGCTGGACTTAAGATAAGTGGGCAAGGGCACAGGCAGTATATTTCAGGTAGGAAGAGGGAAGGGTTTTTCTGATGGGGCTGCCAGGCTGTCTCGAGAAGGAGGGAGCTCCCCATTCCTGGAGGTATGCGAGCACCAGCTTGATAAGCCCTTGGCAGGGACCCTGTAGCAGAGACTGGAGCATCAGGAATTGGATCAGATGAGCCTTAAGCTGTCTTCTGCCCTTGTGACTCTATGGGTCGTACCATGTCTCTAACAAAGGAGAGGCGTGAGCCAGATGGTCCACATGGGTGGATAATCTCCAAAGAGGACACAGAAGCCCAGCAAGAGCCTGATGTTTGGAGCTGGGCCAGTGGGGACAGTGGTCTGCAGCCCGGTCCCCTGAGGCCCTGCCTGTCTCCCCTCAATAGCCATCGACATCAACTCCTCCGACATCAAGGCTCTGTATCGGCGATGCCAGGCCCTGGAGCACCTGGGGAAGCTGGACCAGGCCTTCAAGGACATGCAGCGCTGTGCCACCCTGGAGCCCCGGAACCAGAACTTCCAGGAGACGCTGAGGAGGCTCCATTCCAGCATCCAGGAGAAGGTGAGCCAGCCCCCTTCCCACCAACTTGGCCGCCCAGGCCCCTTCCCGTAGGAGTAGGGATGGGTTAGGGAGGGGGGACACCAGGGCCAGCCCTACTTCCATGCTCTGAGATGCAGCCGGCAGGGGGCACGGCTGGCTGCACGGCACAGCTGAGCAGGTGCACCTGTCTGTGAGTGCCCACTGCACGATCCAGCCAGGCTAGAGCACGGGGCTTTTAAATTCCGGATGGAGGCTTTTGGGAAAAAAAATGATAATAACTTAGTGTGTTTGCCACATGATCTTCTCTTGCTGGGTACCATGAGCTACCTGGGAATTGGGGGATATTGATAGGGAATAGAGGGGAGTGAGGATCAGGCAGGAATGTGAAATCTGTTCTAGGAAAAGGGAATGGGATGGGGAGAACCTGGAGCAGGGATGAGAAACTCCTGCACCCTAATCCTGGCTCAGCTGCAAATTTCAGAGGGACCTCTTGGGGTGTCGTTTTCTCTCTGTAAGACCAGGGGGGTAATCGATCATTCAACTCCTTGCTCCAAGATGCAGCAACTCCCATGCGTCCGGAGCAGCCCTGTGGTGGGACCAGGGCATGCTGACCAGGGCGCAGACTCAAGGACCAACTAAGGAGAGATGGGAGAAGGGGTGGGGGAGGATAGACATCTCCACACCCCAAAGGAAATGGCAGGAGTGTGACCGGCAGAACAAAGTAGTAGGAGGTCCATTAGGGGCTGGTGAGATGAGGGGTGATGGTTTGGGTCATCTTATGAAAGACCCAGAGCAGTGGGTTCGGGAGGGGTGCATGAGGGGCTAGACATGCAAACATAGCAGTTTCAGTTGCTGGAAAACGGCTTCGGGTTTCTGAACCTGGAGACCTAGTTCTATTTTAGCTCCTATTTAAATGTCTAATAGCTAATGATTTACTAGACTCTGATGACGAATGTAACTAGACCGTGAGCTTTGTAGGGCAAGGACTTGATTTTGCTCACCGTTCTCTCCCCAGCATCTAGCACAGTGCCTGGCTAACGTCTTAATTACTCAGTAGATGTTTGTTGAATGAATGAATGAACGTGCCTGGTCCCAGAGTAGATACTGTAATAGTTACTGAGATGAACTGTATGTGGAACAGACTGAAGTGATGTGGACCACCGCTGCCTCCTTCCCCTCTCTCTCCTCTCCCCTCAGCTCCGTGTGCAGTTCTCCACAGACTCCAGGGTACAAAAGATGTTTGAGATCCTCCTGGACGAAAACAGTGACGCCGATAAGCGGGAAAAGGTGAGCGCTGGTTAGCGCCAGCCAGCCAGCAGAGGGTTCGCTCTGCACCTGCCAGTTTCGACAGTAACCCCATCCTGGCGAGTGGGGAGGCGGGGGTTGGGGGGTGTCCTTGAAGAATTTGAAGGAAAATTGACCAAAGGATAAACACATTAAAAAACTATATAGAAAGCTGGGATTAGGGTGAATCCAGCGAGGACTCTGTCTTTCTTTAAATTTTGGATATTTTGTTCATTATGGATTTTTTTTTGCATTGATTTTGATTTTTAAAAATATTGTATTAAATCTTATTCATCCCTTGGTTATTGAGTTTTTGGGTGCCCCCTCTTTTTTTTTTTTTGAGACTGAGTCTCGCTTTGTTGCCCAGGCTAGAGTGAGTGCCGTGGTGTCAGCCTAGCTCACAGCAACCTCAAACTCCTGGGCTCAAGCGATCCTCCTGCCTCAGCCTCCTGAGTAGCTGGGACTACAGGGATTCGCCACCATGCCCGGCTAATTTTTTCTATATATATTAGTTGGCCAATTAATTTCTTTCTATTTATAGTAGAGATGGGTCTCGCTCTTGCTCAGGCTGGTTTCGAACTCCTGACCTTGAGCTATCTGCCCGCCTCGGCCTCCCAGAGTGCTAGGATTACAGGTGTGAGTCACCGTGCCCAGCCTGGGTGCTCCTTTAAACTTTGCACTCAAGACAAGGGCTTCATTTACCTCACCATAATTTCAGCCTCGAGAAACAAGGACACATTAAAATAATGTTTTATTCCCTTTAAAAATATTATAAAGAAGTTATTCTGAAATATTAAAATGTTTCCCAATATGATCATCCTCTTAATCAAATGTAGCCTTTTTTTTTCCATATTCCCTTCTAGTGATTCTTCAGAGGAAAAAAATTGAACATTTGAGTGTTTTACATTTATAAGAACTTAACAGACGATACCTGGGAAATTTTTGTTAGTTTTGTGGTCAATAAATCCATAAAATATGCAAATATTATTTATTTTTTTGAGAATTATCTTGTGCCAGGCATATTCTTTTTTTTTTTTTTTTTTGAGACAGAGTCTATTGCCCAGGCTAGAGTGAGTGCCATGGCGTCAGCCTAGCTCACAGCAACCTCAAACTCCTGGGCTCAAGCAATCCTGCTGCCTCAGCCTCCCAAGTAGCTGGGACTACAGGCATGTGCCACCATGCCTGGCTAATTTTTTCTATATATATTAGTTGGCCAATTAATTTCTTTCTATTTATAGTAGAGATGGGGTCTCACTCTTGCTCAGGCTGGTCTCGAACTCCTGAGCTCAAACGATCCGCCCACCTCGGCCTCCCAGAGAGCTAGGATTACAGGCGTGAGCCACCGCACCCGGCCAGGCACATTCTTTATATTTGTAATTTTGTTTAATGTTCCTGAAAATCTTATAAGGCAAATACACTGTTGTCCTTATTTGTAAAATGTAAGTGATTTTGCTCAAGGTCATGTGTGTAGTAAGTGGCAGAACCAAATCTTTTTTGTTTGTTTGTTTGAGACAAAGCGTGGCTCTGTTGCCCAGGCTAGATAGAATGCAGTGGTGTCATCACAGCTCATTGCATCCTCCAACTCCCAGGCTCTCTAGTGATTCTTCTGCCTTAGCCTCCTGAGTAGCTGGGACTACAGGTGTGCACCACCATGCCCAGCTAAGTTTTCTATTTTTGTATTTTGTAGAGATGGGGTCTCACCATGTTGCTCAGGCTGGTCTTAAACTCCTGGGCTCAAGTGATCCTCCTGCCTTACTTAGCCTCCCGAGTCACTGGGATTATAGGCATGAGGCACCACCTGGCAGAACCAAAATCTTTCAGAGCTCAGAGCCTGTGCTCTTAACCACTATGGTGGTTCCACTGATAGATGTGGCAGAGGAAAAGAAAGAGAAAGGAGCTTGTGAAGAGGCCACAGGAAGAACAGGAGATGGCAATATTATTAATTTTATAATTATTAATATATAATCTTGTTCTCTGCATCTGGAATACTTCATCCCTGGGACACCTCTTCCTCATGCCCACTTCTCTGCCTGGGATCTTCTATATGTTCTTTAAGAACTCAACTCATATGTCACCTCCTCTGAGGAGCCTTCCCACATCCCATCTCCCCAAACCTCCAACCCTCTGGAATCCCATAAAAATTTGCTCAGATTTCTCTTATAGCCCAACCCAAGTTATATTATAAAGTGTTCATTTTCATACCTCCTTGTACAAAATTCAGAACTCCTCGAGGGCAAGGACTATGCTTAATTGTTCCTTGTGGTCCCAGTGCTTACCTCAGCACACTGTAGGCGCTCGGGGGAAGTGAGATTGAATGAATCATTCATCACGCCTCAAGGACCCTCTGTCTTCCCATGTAACATGCTAAGAAATGTAAAGTTAAAAAGATCAGGCCTTTGGCTCCTTAAAGTTCATAAACAAATTGAGGATGTATTCCTAATTTTCAATTCTACATCATAGAAACCCAACACAAACTAGCTTAAAAGGAAAAAAAGAATTGGGCAGGGGACAGAATTTATTTGTCCTAGGCAGGTTACTTCTATTAATAGTTTCAGGAATAGCTGAATCTAAGATCCAAGGGTTTCCAACAATGTTATCCTTCAGATTAGGTCTCTTTCTGTAACCTGCTCTTGGGTGGCTTCATACACAGGAATCTTTTTTTTCCATGTGAAAGCCCCTCACAGCTCCATGTTCACATCCAATTGTAGCAAAAATAGAGATATTTATGCCAATAGTCCTAGCAAAAGTCCTAGGAGTAATTCTCAATGCTTTTAATGGAGTCACCTACCCTTCACTGAAGCCATTATAGTAACTCTGAATAGGCCTACATCACATGCCTACCTCTGGATTTGGAAGTGGGGTTGACCCCATCCAAATCATATGGATTAAAAGTGAGGGAAAGTTATCCACCAGAGGAAAATCAAGTTGCTGTTACGAAAAGAGGGAGAAGATATTAGGCAAGCAAAAACCAACCCATGTCCTCCATAGAGGAGATGTCCTATACATCAATAATTACATGGTAAAGCCAGGAGCAATGCCTGTCTTAAGGGTTAAAGCCAAAGATTAAGTAGGAGAAATGGATCACTTCAAGGACAGCTGTCCACAAACACCTTCTGGGAGGAAGCCTATGAACTAGGCCTTTTGGATAGGTAGGATTATGGTAGATAAAGATGAGAAGGCCTTTCAGATATGTGGAAAGGCATGAACAAAGGCAGAGAGGTAAGGATCCTTGGGAAGTTTTCCAAGTTTGCTGGGAATTTTTGGGAATTAAGTCTGGAACTTTTGTTGGGGGGTAGATCTATACTTAGTCTAATAAGTACTAATCCTTTATGCAGATTTCTTCCACATATGATCTCAAAAAAGAGTAATTTTGGCAGGCACCAGGAGTAGGATTATTCTTCCCACGTTGCTGATGGGGCAAGTGAGGCCTAGTGCGAGAGATGTCCGCTGAGAGTTCACCCTCTTGTGTCCAGAGACAGAACTGCACAGGAAGCCCAATTTCTGCCCTCCAGCCCAAGAGTGTGCCCCTCACTCCATCCACAGTAAAAATAAAATCTGGGGTTGGAAATCACCAGGACAGCAGCTGTGGCTCAGCCCTGGGGCCAGCCTGAGGCACCTTTGGAGGAAGCTGTGCGAACAGCCATATAGGCAGAAAGAAGGTATCTGACTTGCATAATGGCTGAGAGCAGAGACTCTGGAGTCAGGCCTGGTTTTGAGTCTCAGTTTCATGAGTTAAGATGTTACCTTGGGCAGATTATATAACTTCTCTAAACCTTAGTTTCCTCATCTGTAAACAAGGTAAAGAACAATACCTACACTCTGGGAGGCTGAGGCGGGAGGATCCCTCAACATCAGGAGTTTCAAACCAGCCTGAGCAAGAGCAAGACCCTGTCTCTACTAAAAATAGAAAGAAATTAATTGGACAACTAAAAATATATAGAAAAGAAATTAGCCGGGCATGGTGGTGCATGCCTATAGTCCCAGCTACTCGGGAGGCTGAGGCAGCAGGATTGCTTGAGCCCAGGAGTTTGAGGTTGCTGTGAGCTAGGCTGACACCATGGCACTCACGCTAGCCTGGACAACAGAGTGAGACTTTGTCTCAAAAAAAAAAAAAGAACTTACCGTGTTTCCCCGAAAATAAGACAGGGTCTTATATTTATGTTTCCTCAAGAAGACACCCTAGGGCTTATTTTCAGGGGATGTGTTATTTTCTCCTCAAAGCCTCATCTTGCAGCACACACAGGATGGCTGGGACCTGACAGGGGGAGCCGACCTTGGTGGTGGGGTTGCCCGCACTTTCTCGTCACCTCTGGGATAGTAGCTGTCACGATGGGGCAGAAGAGAAGGGCTGCTCATCTTCTTTACCGCTCCACGAGGAAATGCATGGGTTGTGCAGATATGCTGCGTAGCCACGCCCATCACTAGGTCTTATTTTAGGGGTAGGGCTTTTTGCGCAAGTGCTTAGAAATCCTGCTGGGCTTATTTTATGGGTGGGTCTTATTTTGGGGGAAACATGGTAGCACTCTCTTCCTTACCCAGTCTGGTCTCCTCTTCCTTGTCCTGTCTCCTCTCCTCTTCTGGTCTGGTCTCTTCTTCCTCTTCCGGTCTGATCTCCTTTTCCTCTTCCTGTCTGGTCTCCGGTCTGGTCTCCTCTTCTTGTCTGGTCTTCTCTTTCTTGTCCAGTCTTGTCTCCTCTTCCTCGTCCAATCTCCTCTCCTCTTCTGGTCTGGTCTCCTCTTCCTCTTGCAGTCTTGTCTCCTCTTCCGGTCTGATCTCCTCTTCCTTGTCCAGTCACATATCTTCTACCTCATCCGGTCTCGTCTCCTTTTCCAGTCTGGTCTGGTCTCCTTGCAAATATTTTTTAATAACAAACTCTTGGGAGTATATAGTGAGTTGTTATAGCTAAAACAACTTTAAACTTTTTTTAATTTTTATTTTTTAATTTTTTTGTAGAAATGGGGTCTTGCTGTGTTTCCTAGCTGGTCTCAAACTCCTGGCCTCAAGTGTTCCTCTCACCTCAGCCTCCCAAAGTGCTGGGATTATAGGTATGAGCCACTACACCTGGCTCACTTTTTTTAAATTGAAAAGTACAAAGCCCTAAGCTGATAAGGCTCAGTCTGACCATGCCTGCCTGGAATGCTGTAATCAGTCCCCTCACAGCACCCCACTTCCCAGCTCTTTGCCCACTTCCCCTCTCCTCCCACCTCCTGAGTTCTTCTCTCAGCCCTTGGGGTCTCAAGTCCCGCTTGAGACCTCTTGTTCCAGACGTATCCTCACGGTGGAAGGCTTTAGGTGGGAAGAGACTTGAGACCCTTCTAGCTCAACTGCCTAATTTTACAGATGAGGATCCTGGGGTCCAGAGAGGTGCTGTAACTCACCTAAGCTCACACAGCTACCGGCTAGCAGAATCTGAACGCAAACCCAGGGCTTTCGGGTCCCATTTAGTGCTCTTTCTGCTTGCCACCTTCTGCTTTCCTGAGAACCTCTACAATTTCAGACTCCCTTGAATAGGCAAACAAACAAAAAATGCCAAAACTATATTAAAGGAAAAATTTCAAGAAATGATTCTCCACGTAAGAAGACTTCATTTTTCTAGTCCTTCTCCATAAGAAGGCACATACAGCTTTATTTATTTATTTATTTATTTTGAAACTGAGTCTCCCTCTTTTGCCCTGGCTAGAGTGCCATGGTGTTAGCCTAGCTCACAGCAACCTCAAACTCCTGGGCTTAGGCGATCCTCCTGCCTCAGCCTCCCAAGTAGCTGGGACTACAGGCATGGGCCACCATGCCCGGCTAACTTTTTCTATATATTTTTAGTTGTCCAATTAATTTATTTCTATTTTTAGTAGAGATAGGGGTCTCGCTCTTGCTCAGGCTGGTTTTGAACTCCTGACCTTGAGCGATCCTCTCGCCTCGGCCTCCCGGAGTGCAAGGATTACAGGCGTGAGCCACCATGCCCGGCCCACACAGCTTTATTTTAACATAAGTATAATCAGAGTAAACATCTGATTCTGATTCTACTTACCAATTTTTTTCCAAGTTAGTCTTTTTATTTATGATTTTAATGGCTGCCATATATTACATCAAGTTGATCTTTAATGTAAGTTACTTTGTTTCTTCTTTTGTATTATGTTCTGGGGCTGTGTTTCCAGGAGTAGGATTACAGGGTGAGAGAATAGAAAGACGTTCTCAAGACCCAGTCTTTGCACTGGCTCTTGTATTTGGCAGTCCCTCCCTTGTAACCCACATTGCCTCTTCCTTCCTTAGGCTGCCAACAACCTCATTGTCCTAGGCCGTGAGGAGTCAGGGGCTGAGAAGATCTTCCAGGGCAATGGAGTGGCCCTGCTGTTGCAGCTGCTGGACACCAAGAGGCTTGAGCTGATGCTGGCCGCAGTGCGGACCCTGTCGGGCATGTGCAGTGGCCACCGAGCCAGGGTGAGGGGCAGGCCGTGCGGCAGGTGCCATTGGTGGCTGCTGGTCCAAGGATCAGGAGGGTGACATGCATGCTCAGGGCTGTGGCTGGCATCCGTAGAACCTGATACAAAGTCTAAAGAGTGCTCCAGTGCTTTTTTCCCTTGAGCTGGAAACGAGTTTGACTAAACAAAGATAAAGTTATTGAAAGTGGTTTGTGGGGAAGAGCTGAATGCAAAGCTATGACAGTTCACATTTTTTCACGCTAAGTCTTTGAAATTCAGGGTGTACTTTATACTTACAGCACATCTCTATGTGGCCTGGCCACATTGCAAGTGCCCAACAGTCCCATGTGGCCGGTGGCCACTGTGTTGGATAGCACAGCCCTGACCTCTAGAAAGGGACATGGCTTGTGTCAAGAGCTTTCCAGGACTGGGGGGCCGGCCGGGAGGCATCAGCTGCCTGGGCTCATTTCCATCCTGCATGGGGTGGGGTGGGGGCAGTTATCCTGCACCCCCTAACCTGCATGGCAGCTGGAAGGGACAAGCAGGGCAGCTGACCATCATTCCCACTGGGCGCCTAGGCCATGGCGATTCTGCACGCGGTGCGGATAGACCGAATCTGCAGCCTCATGTCCGGGAAGAACGAGGAGCTGTCTCTGGCCGTCTGCAACTTGCTCCAGGCCGTCATTGACTCCCTGTCCGGGGAGGACAAGCGGGAGCATCGAGGGAAGGAGGAAGCCCTGGTTCTAGGTAGGAGATGACCTTCAGTTTTAGTTCGAGGGGATACGGGAAGGAGAGAGTCAGTCACCGGCGCAGACTGGGTGTTCCCTGTGTGTGGCGGTGGCTTGGTTTTATTGCCATCTGTATTTTCTGGTTATGAAAGTAACAGGCAGAGCAGCAGTAGTCACAATAGTCCAAAGAGGGAAAAAACCCAAGTGTCCATCGGCAGGTAACTATACGAGCCAAACGTGGTGTATACGTATGATGGGACATTATTCAGTCTTAAAAAGGAAGGGACTTCTGACACATGCTACAACATGGGTGAACATTGAGGACATTGTGCTAGTAAAATAAGGCAGTCAGGAAAGGATAAATACGGTACGAGTCCTCTCATGTGAGGTTCTCAGAGTAGTCAAATGCATGGAGGCAGAAAGTAGAAAGGTGTTTGTCAGGAGCTAGAGGAGGAGGAGTGGGAAATTATTGTTTAATGGGGACGGAGTTTCAGTTTTGCATGATGAAAAAAGTTCTGTGATTGGATTGTGGTGTTGGTTGCACAACAATATGAATATAGTTAATGACACTGAAAATTATTAAAATGGTAAATGTTATGTACATTTTACTACAATTTTAAAAAGGTAACAGAGGCTTACTGGAGAAATGTAAAAATATATGGAACTATGTAAAGATGAAAAAAATGCCTATTATCACCCATTCAGATAACCACTATTATCACTACTGTGTATGTCCTTACTTTTTTCTATCTATGTAAATATCTATTTAACAAAACTGGAATTCTGCTATGGATAGTTTTTATGTTTTTTTCTTCACTGAGCATTATTTTAGTATTGCATACCATTTAATAGTCTTTAAAAATTCCTTTGATTTTAAGAATTATAAATTTATTTTTGTTTCTTACTATATGCACATATAGACTCACGCTTCTTCCTGTACATCCAGGTCTTAGGCATCAGTTTGGAAGTTCCTGCTCTGGCTGGGAGGTTCACAGAGGCAGGTTCATGCAGAAAACTTTATTTTAAATAATTTCATAATATTCCCTTGTGTGGATACATTAAAATTCATCTTCTGGGAGGCCTAGGTGGGCGGATCGTTTGAGCTCAGGAGTTCGAGACCAGCCTGAGCAAGAGCGAGACCCCATCTCTACTATAGATAGAAAGATATTAATTGGCCAACTAATATATATAGAAAAAAAAATAGCCGGGCATGGTGGCACATGCCTGTAGTTCCAGCTACTTGGGAGGCTGAGGCAGCAAGATTGCTTGAGCCCAGCAGTTTGAGGTTGCTGTGAGCTAGGCTGACGCCATGGCACTCACTCTAGCCTGGGCAACAAGGCGAGACTCTGTCTCAAAAAAAAAAAAAAAAAAAAAATTCATCAACCAGCTCTTTATTATTGTTAGATTGTTTCAAATTTGCACGCTTATACAAAACACTTCAGTAGCCATTCTTTATATAAATTCATGTTTACATTCATAATTATTTCCTTGGGACAAATTCCTAGAAATGGCAGTACTAGGTCTAAGGTCATGAACATAACTAAAGTTCTTTCTTCATCTTGCCATCCAATTCCTTTCTGAGAGGGTGCATCAATTTGTACTCTCACCAAGTGATGTTGACAGTTCCCATTTCAACACATTCTCAGATTTGAATACTATTAATGTCATTCTCAAAGGTATTTTTGGCTGGGCGCGGTGGCTCATGCCTGTAATCCTAGCACTCTGAGAGGCTGAGGCAGGAGGATTGCTTGAGTTCAGGAATTTGAGACCAGCCTGAGCAAGAGCGAGACCCATCTCTACTAAAAATAAAAATACAAATTATGTGGGCAACTAAAAATAGAAAACATTAGCTGGGCATTGTGGCTCATGCCTGTAGTCCCAGCTACTTGGGAGGCCAAGGCAGGAGGATTGCCTGAGCCCAGGAGTTTGAGGTTGCTGTGAGCTAGGTTGATGCCACGGCACTCTAGCCCGGTCAACAATATTTTTCTATTCAGTCTTTAAAAATTATCTTGTTTGGGCCGGGCGCAGTGGCTCACACCTGTAATCTTAGCACTGTGGGAGGCCAAGGCGGGCAGATTGCTCAAGGTCAGGAGTTTGAAACCAGCCTGAGCAAGAGCAAGACCCCGTCTCTACTATAAATAGAAAGAAATTAATTGGCCAACTAATATATATAGAAAATCAGCCAGGCATGGTGGCGCATGCCTGTAGTCCCAGCTACTCGGGAGGCTGAGGCAGGAGGATTGCTTGAGCTCAGGAGTTTGAGGTTGCTGTGAGCTAAGCTGATGCCACAGCACTCACTCTAGCCTGGGCAACAAAGTGAGACTCTGTCTCAAAACAAACAAACAAACAAAAATATCTTGTTTGAATCAAAACAAATTACTAATAAGATTGACCATTTTTCTTTATTTTTGTTAGCCATTTGGATGGTTTTGTCTTTAGATGGTTTGTTCATGTTGTTATCTATTTTTTCTGTTGGGATATCAATGTTTTTCTTATTTGTTTGTAAGGTTCTTTACAGATTAATAATGCTAACCTTTTGGAGCCCTGGATTCTAGATGTGGCTCTGACTTACTATGGTAATGGTTAGCTAGTCCCTTTCTTTTTCTGAGCTAGAATGTTTGGAAGGTGCTAGATGGCTCCACTTGTATGGCTGGTGGTTAACTGGAGATGTTGGCCAGGAGACGTTGGTTTTCCTCTGGTGGCCTTTCCAGTGGCCAGCTTGGGTTTCTTTATAGCATGGTGGCTGGATTCTAAATGGACAGGTGCCAATGTGCAAGTGCTAGCAAGCCTCTGGCTGTGTCACAAGTCACCTGGGAAGTGCCAGGGCCAGTGTGGGAGGAGGTTACCCAAGAGCGTGAATACTGACAGGGTGCTTCCTTGAGTGCTCCTTGGGTTGGACATCTCTGCTACAAAATCCTTCCACGTATCGACTTCAGATCTATCTCCTCGTAGCTCCTACCCACCTCTGGTCCCAGTTGTGCCCTTCGGAACCTCACAGAATAAGTCTGTTATCTCACTCCCATGACATGCCTTTATCTGAAAACAAGCTGTCACATCCACTTATGTCTTCCCTTCTCCAGGTTTCAGAGCCCCATTGCTTCGTCAGGTATTATCTGACATGGTTTGGACAGCTTTACGTTTCTGCCTGGTTGCCTGCCTGCCTTTGGGCCCCATCCTAGAATGAGAACACAAGTCTCCAAGTCTCAGGGAGGTCAGACAGGGCAAAATCAGGAAAAGGCATCTGCCCTGTTAGAGCCACCAGTGGGCGGCAAAGTCCTGGCATCGTAGGCAGAGGCCTGAATGCAGGCTCCCAGCATGCCTGAATCTGTGGGGACTGAAACGTCTACAAGGAGTATAAATGTCCTTTCTGGAAAACATTTTATTAAATCAGTTTATTAAAAACTGCATAAAGTGTCCCTGGAGCTCTGCCAGTCATTGCTGGGAGTGAGGAGCTTTCTAAGAACCAGAGCTGTTCAAGAATGGAATGGGTCGTCACGGAAGTCAGTGTTCAGGGTGGCTGGAGGACCCCTTGGGGGTGTGGTCTAGGAATTTCCTGCCTTTTAGGGGGTGACATGGGCAATACTATACTCTCCTGGGACATTCCCATGTCCAGGAAGCAGTGGATTCAGTGTTTCCAGAGGCTCAAAGCCTCTGCCACCCCTGGCCCTTCTATCTGAGACTCTCTGCACGTCTATTTGTTCCTGTCCTCTTGCTCCTCAGACACCAAGAAGGACCTGAAGCAGATCACCAGCCACCTGCTCGACATGCTGGTCAGTAAGAAGGTGTCTGGCCAGGGCAGGGATCAGGCGCTGAACCTGCTCAATAAGAACGTCCCCAGGAAGGACCTGGGCATCCACGACAACTCGCGCACCATCTACGTGGTGGATAACGGTGAGGAGGTGGGAGGGTTCGGGGCTCACTTGAGCCTTTTAAGTGGGCACTGGGGTACTTGGCACTGAGCAGAAAGCGACGGAGATGAGACCCTTGTCTGGAAGGAGTCTTCGGTCCCAAACGAAAAGCTGGGAAAAGGCAGAAAGTGCAGGTCAGGGCCTGAACACACCCAGAAAGTTCCCAGACACACCCTGAGACATCCAGGTGGAGTTACCCAAAGAATGGGGGCGAGTGCAGAAAAACAAGTAGGAATCCACCCATCACGGGGTAATAACAGTCCAGAAGTCTCATGGTTGGTAAAATACTTCGCCGACTTTCTAGAAGGCAGCAAATGGCATCAAGTATACTTTATGTTAAAGCACAGTGCAAACGTTCTAGTGCAGAGAAGCGGGGGATAAGACATTACTGCTCGAGGCATGTGTTTGTGAGGACAGACCGGGCTCTGTCTACACTGCAGGCCTAAGGAAGATCCTGAAGGTGGTGGGGCAGGTTCCAGATCTGCCGTCCTGCCTGCCCCTGAGCGACAACACCCGCATGCTGGCTTCCATCCTCATCAACAAGCTCTACGACGACCTGCGCTGCGACCCAGAGCGCGACCACTTCCGCAAGATCTGCGAGGAATACATCACGTGAGTTTCCTGGGGGGCCTCACGGGGTCGGGCTCTGTAGTAGTTATCTATGGCTGTGTAACAAGTTATCCCAAAATTTAGTAGCTTAAAATGACAGTCATCATCGTTTATTATCTCATGGTAGAACAAGAATTTGGAGGTGGCGTGGCTGAGTGGTTCTGGCTTAGAGTGTCTTGTGGAGTTGCAGTCGCATGTTGGCGGGGGCTGCGGCCACCCGAAGGCGTGACTAGGGCTGGGAGATCTGTTGTCAGGACAGTGCACTCAATGGCTGGCGTTTTGCTGCCGGCTGTTGGCGGGAGGTCCCGGTTCCTCTCCACACGGGCTGTTGAAGTGTCCTCGCCGCTGTATGGCAGCTGGCTTCCCCAAGCGAGTGACCCAAGAGGGAGCAAGGCAAAAGGGGCCATGTCTTCTGCAATCTAGCCTCTGAAGTCACACACCATCCTCTTCTGCCACATTCTATTTATTAGAAGCAAGTCATTAATTAAGTCTGGCCTACATGTAAGGGGAGGGAATTAGGTTCTACCTTTCAAAGAGAGGAATGCCAAAATATTTTTGGATGTATTTTATTTTATTTTTTATTTTTATTATTTTTTTTTTTTTGACGCAGAATCTCACTCTGATGCCCAGACTAGAGTGCCGTGGCGTCAGCCTGGCTCACAGCAACCTCCAACTCCTGGGCTCAGGCGATCCTTCTGCCTCGGCCTCCCATGTAGCCGGGACTACAGGCATGCACCACCATGCCCGGCTAATTTTTTCTATATATTTTTTAGTCGTACAGCTAATTTCTTTATATTTTTAGTAGAGACGTATATTTTTAGTAGAGTAGTATATTTTTAGCCTGAGACTCTTGCTCAGGCTGGTCTTGAACTCCTGATCTTGAACAATCCTCCCGCCTCGGCCTCCCAGAGTGCTAGGATTACAGGCGTGAGCCACCACGCCTGGCCTTTGGATGTATTTTAAACCTACCAGTGGCTTCTGTGGTTGAAAGGAACAAATGTCAGCTTGTCAAGGAGTGAGGGCCTGGCTGGGCGGAGCCTTTAAGAACAGGTGGCTTTGCAGAGGCGAGAGGGGGGCGGGCCCTCAGCAGCTGGAGTTCCTGGGTCTGCTCGGGGCAGCACAGTGGTCGCTGTGGTTCAGGTGTCTCTCTGTGTCTCTGCTTCCCTTTATGAGTCCCTGTCCTTTTTCCCCACTGCCACTTGGCCTTTGAACTTTTCATTGCAATGATTCTCAAACTTGTAAATTATTGAGATTTCTGAGACACTTGCTCTCGACTCAGGAGTCTGGGGTGTGGCTCAGGAAGCTGCGTGCTTGGGAGCACCAGGCAGGTCTGGGGTGGGTGAAGACCCCGCCTCCACTCTGATTTTCCTTGTTCTATTCCAGGTGTTGACAAACTTTTTCTATAAAGGAGGAGCCAGAGAGTAAATATTTTAGTCTTTGCAGGACCTCTAGGTCTTTATCACATATTATTTTTTTAAGCCTTTAAAATGCAAATGCTATTCTCAGCTCCCCGGATTTGGCAACTCCTGCTCTACCCCGAAGCTTCTACTGATCCCTGACTTTGGTTCCTTAAAGCTTCTCATGGTTACTCTGTCTTTCTCTACCTCGGCTTCAGCTTGTCCTGCTAACGTCTTGGGTCCCTCAGGAGGTCCCGAATTGATTTCCAATAACTGTCACCCAGCTAGTCCTCTTTCGGGCTCTCTGATGGAGGCCCCTCCTGGTCGGTCTGCAGCAAGGAGGTGGTACACCCTGCTTCGTCAGGGGCCCGGGGCTGGGCCCTTTTGTGTCGTGGTTGCTGTATTGTCCTGCCAGACATCCCAGTTGGCTGGTAGTTGTTATGTCTCTTTGAGACTCACCTCAGCTGAGGAGCACTGTCTCGCCCTTCCCAGGGCAGCTGATACCGTGTTTCCCTGAAAATAAGACAGGGTCTTATATTTATTTTTCCTCAAGAAGACACCCTAGGGCTTATTTTCAGGGGATGTGTTATTTTTTTTTAAGTACGGTACAACAATCTACATTTATTCAAATGATAGTTTAGTTGTCTTCTTCTGGAACATCATCATAACTCTCCAAATCCCGATTTCCATCCTGAATTTCTTGAGACTTTATTTCCTTTAAAACCATTGGCCCCAATCTCTCATGTCGACCAATAGAGCTCTCATGGGCAGATGAGAAGGGCTGCTCTTCTTCTTTACTGCTCCGCCACGAAATGTATGGATTGTGCAGATATGCTGCGTAGCCACGCCCATCACTAGGTCTTATTTTTGGAGTAGGGCTTATATTGCTCAAATTCTTAGAAATCCTGCTAGGGCTTATTTTATGGGTAGGTCTTATTTTTGGGGAAACATGGTATTCAAAGACTCACCCCAACTTGGCACAAGTTTGAAGGGTGTCCCAGGTCCAGAACTCTTTGCAGGCTGAGGCTGTGTGGTGACTGCATCACAGCCCAATCCCTCCCTCTGCCCAGTCCTGCTTCCTTCTCTTCCCAAGAGCTCTCTCTAATAAACCTCCTGCACGTAAATCCTTGAGTCACACCTGTTGTGTCATTTATCCTCACTAAAACTCTGAGGAGGAGGAGTACAATCCTCAGTTTACAGGAGCCAAGACTCAGAGAGGTTCAATTGCCCAACATCACACAGCACACGAGCTGTGGAGCCAAGGATGCAAATCCAAATCTGTCTGTCTCCAAATCTCCCACTCTTGCCATCCTCGAAGGCCAGTTCTCTTGATCGGCCTTGCCCTCTGTTTCAGGGGCAAGTTTGACCCCCAGGACATGGACAAGAACGTGAATGCCATCCAGACGGTGTCAGGGATCCTGCAGGGCCCCTTTGACCTGGGCAATCAGCTGCTGGGACTGAAAGGCGTGATGGAGATGATGGTGGCGCTGTGCGGCTCGGAGCGTGAGGCGGACCAGCTGGTGGCCGTGGAGGCCCTCATCCATGCCTCCACCAAGCTCAGCCGCGCCACCTTCATCATCACCAATGGCGTGTCACTGCTCAAACAGATCTACAAGACCACCAAAAACGAGAAGATCAAGATCCGCACGCTGGTGGTGAGTGGGCTTGGTATCCCCCCACACCGGGCACCAGACACCATGACAGGCACCAGGGACACTGGGAGGAATGAGCCAAGATCCCTGTCCTTGAGGAAGCCATGCTTGGGTTGGGGGCACACCCTGGCCCATGCACGGGCCTCTGCAGAACAGGGTGACAGGCAGGGGCTGTGAGGACACAAAATGGCGGACCCTGCCATTTAACCCTGAGGATGCTCATAAGCCTTTGTGCTCATTATGAACAACCAGTGGCATTCACTAACCAATCACTAACACTGGCGTTCAGTGGCCGATCACTCACACTGATGAGCTTGTGTCCAGAGGAAATTCCAAAAAGTGTTTGTTTCCTTCTTCAGTTTCCAGATAGCACAGTTAAACCCGTCTTATTTTTTTCCATTTCATTTTACTGAAATTATTTTTATCAATATTTTGTTTTTCTTATGAAGAATTACAGTGAAGATTTGAGTCATTGCAATTTTTTTGGTTCATATCAATTCCTAAAAAACTAATTATAGCTTCTGTCATTGTGAGTTTTTGCTTATGGAAGACTTGTGTTTATTTTCCCCTAAAAATGGCCCAATTTCTCCTGGGTAAAATTTTGCACATCTGAATCTGTTATCCACAAAATATGATTTCTCTACCAGTTTTTGTGCCATAACAAGGTTTACCCGTTGAGTTTCAGATACGGTTAGCATTTTCTCGCGCTGGTTTTTCAAAATGGCAGACACAAAACACCTGTGAGATCCAAAGCGTGCGGAAAAGGGGCAGGGTAAGATCCTGCTGCTTTGTGACCATCTCCCCCAACCTAGAAGCATCAGGGAAGGCATCTCAGAAGAGGAGCCCCCTGAGCTGAGAATTACAGTCTGCGTAGAGGTGCATCCAGGCAAAGAAACAGGGGCAAAGTGTCCCGACCACAGGGAACTGGCCTGGTCCCCAAGCTGTGGCATCTCCCCTTCTCCACAGGGACTCTGTAAGCTCGGCTCTGCGGGCGGCACGGACTATGGTCTCAGGCAGTTTGCTGAAGGGTCCACAGAGAAGCTGGCCAAACAGTGTCGCAAGTGAGGGGCTTGCATCGGTATTTCCTGGGCCCTCTGTCTCCTCCTGGGCTCCCGCGTAGGCGTCTCTGGGGCGTGCTCTAGTGGACGCCCGACAGCGAAAGGGCCCTCGCCCGCTGCCCACTCCCCTGAAATCACTGCACTCCCTCGACCCCGGCCCCCTGCCCAGCAGCCCTCCACCCGCCCCTCCAGGTGGCTGTGCAACGCGACCATAGACACCCGCACCCGGCGCTGGGCAGCGGAGGGCCTGGCCTACCTCACGCTGGACGCGGATGTGAAGGACGACTTTGTCCAGGACATCCCTGCCCTGCAGGCCATGTTCGAGCTGGCCAAGGCAAGTGTGGAGTCTGCCCTTTAAGCTGGGTCCTTAGCAAAGGTCTGCTGGGTCCAGGTCCACAGGAATGGGATCCCTGTATCCACATTCTGGCTCTACCCCCTACCCTCCCCGTGTGAACCTGGATTGGCCATTTCTCTCTCTCTGGCCCTCATTCTACCTGCCCGTAAAATGGGCTCACCACTCTCCATGCTTTCCAGGCAGTGGGAGGATGAACAAGAGGACAGTGTGTTTTCCTGGGCCCTCTGGAAGTGACGTCTTGAGGGACCAAGAGGCAGCGTCTAGACTGTCTGGGCCCCTTCCTTGCCCTAATCCCCCCAGACCCCTCCCCTCCTAGGCTGGGCCGACTTCCTGGCTCTTTTCCACCAGTAAAGGGAGGAAGTGTGGGAGGGATTTCCAACAGGGCCAGGAGGGACTGGAGGGTGTCCCAGCTCCCACCCGGTCCCCATCCCGGTGGGGTGGGAAAGTGTGGGACTGGGCTTTGGAAAGAGGCACAAAGCGGGGAGCTCCGGGACAAGACTCCTACGCAGGCCGTCAGGGCAGCTGCTGAGCGCGCAGGGGACATTGCTGCCCACTTCGGAGCAGAGCGGTGGGGCTCCTCTGTGCCACCTCTTCTCTCCAGGACAAGCCCCACCCGCCCCGCTCCTCCCAGTCCAGCCTGCCAGCCGTGTGCGGGAGCCGTCCTGGACGAGGTTCGTGCTAACATTTCCTTCCTGCCTCCCCCGACCCTGTGCCTCCAGAGCAGTGACAAGACCATCCTGTACTCAGTGGCCACCACCCTGGTGAACTGCACCAACAGCTACGACGTCAAGGAGGTCATCCCGGAGCTCGTCCAGCTCGCCAAGTTCTCCAAGCAGCACGTGCCCGAGGAGCACCCCAAGGTGGGTGCGGGAGCGGCCCCGGGGAGGTGCGTGCCACCAGGCCTCCAGAGGAGGTGGGGTGGCCAAGGGAGCGGTGTCAGGCGTGTGTTTGGGATGACCGCGGGTAAAATACGGAGCAGTAGAGGACGATGGTGGTATTAATAAATTTCTCCACCAGATGGCGTCCATGCCTTTTTCTTTGTTTTAATTTTGTAGCCTGAGAAAACACAGCCATGAAGAAACAGCAATTTATGTCCTTGTATGTATGCTGGATATAAGACAGTTTTATTTCACATTTCCAACATTTATAATGATGTGGATTTTCTGGGATATCTGGATTTGTAAAACAGGTGCTAGGTAGGGTAATGAGAGGAGGAGGGACAGGGCTCGGCATTAGCCCAGATGTCACACATGCCTGGGCCCTCCCTGGAGCTTCCCTGCACACAAGGTGTGATTTGCATATGATTTGCATACGGATATATATGCAAAATATTCCCAGCCAGTAAAACCATTTGGATTTTAAGAAATGATCAAAGTAATATAACCATGCTGCAAAACAAACGAAAAGGTGGATAATAAGAGAATAACCACTCACAATGACATCATCTCCACGTGACCACTGTCGGCATTGGGGTATGTTATATTACCTGCTGGAGGCTTTGTTTTTTCTGAGCATCTTTTTGTTGTTGTTGTTTTCAAGACAGAGTCTGGCTTTGTCTACCGGGCTAGAGTGCCTTGGCGTCAGCCTAGCTCACAGCAACCTCAAACTCCTGGGCTTAAGCAATCCTCCTGCCTCAGCCTCCTGAGTAGCTGGGACTACAGGCACACACCACCACACCCGGCCCTCTGAGCATTTTTTAAATTTTCATGGCTATAATCAGAATGCAGTTATCATTTTGTGCCCAATTTTGGAAACATGCTTTATGTGGTTTCCACATTGCCATCTCATTCTCTGAATCATTTTTAAAAGCTGCAGAGGATTTCATCCAGGCAAGAGCATAGAGCGTGTTCTGCAGCTGCGAAGCTCAGATGTGGCTTGTAAAGATTGCCCACGATTGTCAGCCTCTTCCTGACCACTTCCCACTCTGAAGATTATCTGTGGTGACCATTGAACCCTGGGTTGACTTTGGGTTTCCAGCAAAACCAAATCCATTGTCATGGCAGCTTCATCTGCTATCCCCTTTCACTCCAGCTCATATTCTCTCCCCACCCCCACCCCACCCCAATCTTCTAAAACAGTCATCTACTGTTTTAGATTATCTTTCATTTATGTCACTCGTCTGTGAATAAGAGGGTCTTTGGGATTGATTTTCTTGCAGTATCGACTCCTTCAGTTCTGCATTGGGAGCAGGGAGGGCAGGGACAAGGAGAAGACGCGTACACACAGCAGCAGACAGCAGACATGCAGTGTACACCTTGGTGGTTGTCTTGAGGAGGGATCAGAAGTGTATTCGTTTCCTATTGCTTAGGACCTACAGCCTAATCCCTGGAACCTATGAATGTGTGACCTTACAAAAACAAAAGTAACCTTGCAGATTTTAGAAACTGCACACTGCCACAAACATAGTGACCTAAAACAGCACAACTATGTTCTCACAGTTCTAGAGGTCAGAAGTCCTAACAATCAGAATCATTGGGCTAAAGTCAAGGTGTCAACTGGGCTGTTTCCTTCTGGAAGCTCTAGGGGAGAATCTATTTTTTTGTATTTTTCAGCTTCTAGAGGCCACCTGCATTCCTTGGCTGGAGACCTTGAGTCATTCCAACCTCTTGCTTCCGTTCCATTTTCACATCGCTTAGTACTAACTCTGATCTTCTGCCTCCCCCACCCCTTTCTTTTGAGGCTGGAGTGCGGTGACCTGATCCTAGCTTACTGCAGCCTTGAATTCCTGGGCTCAAGTGAACCTCCTGCCTCAGCCCCCTGAGCAGCTGGGACTACAGGCCTGTACCACCACACATGGCTCATTTTTAAACTTTTTGTAGAGATGGGATCTCGAGCTATGTTGCTCAGGCAGGTCTTGAACTCCCAGCCTCAAGTGATCCTCCTGCCTTGGACACCCAAAGGGCTGGGATTACAGGCATGAGCCACGGTGCCTGGCCCCTGCCTCCCTTTTATAAAGATCCTTGTGATTACATTGGGCCCACCCAGATAATCTAAGATTATCTTCCCATTTCAAGATCCTTAACCACATCTGCAAGGTCACTTTTGTTTTTGTAAGGTCACACATTCATAGGTTCCAGGGATTAGGCTGTAGAAATCTTGGGGGCCATTCAACCTACCTCGAGAATTCAGATATCCACTATCTTTGGTTCCAATGCAAACTGGCCTGGTGTGCAGGCCCCTTCCTCATGGCCGCTCGTTCACCTCCCCAGGACAAGAAGGATTTTGTAGACATGCGGGTGAAGCGGCTTCTGAAGGCGGGTGTCATCTCCGCGTTGGCCTGTATGGTAAAAGCAGACAGTGCCATCCTCACCGACCAGACCAAGGAGTTGCTGGCCAGGTGTGGCATCGATGGGCCAGGGCTGAGGGCGGAGGGGCCTGCAGGACAGGAGGCTGCGCAGAGAGATAGGAATGGTGGGGGTCTAAATGAGGGGGTGAGCCACTGAGGGGCGTGGAGAGGGACGGAAGGGATCAGTTTTCAAAAGCAGCATGGTGGGCGGGTCATCGCAGGTGGAAGCTTGCATCGGGAGGAAGGCGCCCCCTGTCCATTCTGGTTACCTTGTTCCCAGAGATTAAGGGCACAGTCTCTGTGCAGCCTACTGGGGGTGGCAGGCGAGGTCACGGTTACAGTGCAATGCAATGGGAGCCATGATGGCGAAAGTCCAGAGGGCTAGTTGGATTACAGACTGCAGGGAGGTGGGTGGGCAGCCAGGAAGGCCTCTGGAGGATGTGACAGTCAATAGAGCCCTGAAGGAAGGAAAGGATCCACCCAAATGCAAGGGAGGGAAGGGTCCAGGCAGAGGGAACAGCATCTGCAAAGACACTGAGGATGGAGGGAGAGTGAGTGAATTTGGGGTTCTCCGACAGTATGTCTGGAGCAGGGAGCGCACGGGAGGGGGTGGTGCTAGATGGGACCAGGGCCAAATCGTTGAGGTCCTGGGTGTCTCCATGTTAAAGAGTTTCTCTGGGGTGGTTGTTTCCCTAAATAGGGATGGGGGGGTGTCTTTGCAACCTCACTTGGCCTCACTTCCTTCCCAGCCACTTACATCCATGGCAGTATCTTCCCAGGGTGGCTAATTCTGGGAGCACAAGTTGCACTGTGCAGGGTTTCACTGGCCTGCTGAGTCCCGGAAGGCTGTGCTGGTGCAGTAAATGTTGTCTTTTCTCGGGGGTCCTACAGGGTCTTCCTGGCACTGTGTGACAATCCAAAGGACCGAGGCACCATTGTGGCTCAAGGTGGTGGCAAGGTAATCTGGCAGGACAAGGTCCTTGGCTTCCTGGAAGGTGTCCTAAGGGGGAGAAGCACACTGTGTGTGTGTGTGTGTGTGTGTGTGTGTGTGTGCGCGCGCGTGCGCACACGCCCAAGAACAATGCACCTGTTGCCCCATCCGGTCTCCTGGAATTTGGCCACTCAGTTGTCTGTCTGTGCTGCCTGTGCTCATAGCCCCAAACCAATTTCTGCTTGACTTGATGCTTGTCATGGTGTGTACTCTGGGATCCTATTTATCCCCCTTGCTGTTGGAAGGAAGCATGGAACACAGGTAGATGTGGAAGACTTGCAGCCAAGACCTTGTTCTTGCTCTTGCTCGTTTTTGGCTGTGTAACCGTGGACAAATTATTTCATCTCTCTGATCCACAATTTCTTTATCTGGAAAACGGGGGAAATCACACACTCCCTTTGTGGAATGTCACACGGATTAGAGAAAATACACGGAAATTATGGGCTCCCAGTAGGGGTCAGTAAATGGCTGCTGTTATGATGGGATTTGGCTTGGGCAGAAAGTAAAAAAATCCAATTTGTTGCATTACTTATTTTTCCAAAAGCTGAAGGAGCACATGGATGGGTGGGCGGCAGTAGGGTAAAGACCTTGATGTGTGGTGGGAAGCAGGGGGAGGGAATCGTGATTAAGTATCTGATTTTCCACGACTGAGTCATGACCTTGCCCTTTCCTGCAGGCCCTGATCCCCCTGGCCTTGGAGGGCACAGACGTGGGCAAGGTGAAGGCAGCCCACGCCCTCGCCAAGATCGCTGCTGTCTCCAATCCAGACCTCGCCTTCCCGGGGGAGCGGGTGGGTGCCTGGATGGGTGGGGTGGGGCAGCCTCTGCTCCTAGAGGGCTTTCCCCTTGTCACCAGCCCCAGTCTGGGAGCGGGGCATGGTGCTGTCACAGGGAGGGCAATACCTTGGTGGCACCTGGACGCCAGGCCTGGTTCTGCCTCCAACAAATAGGGTCGTCCTCCCCAAACCCAGTTAGTTATCTCACCTGCAGAGTAACGGAGGTCATCCTGCCTCCCAGGATCATGGGGGAGATTAAATCAGACGATGTATGGAAAAGCACTTTGGGAGGTTTAAGGCTGGGCGCCTATAAACATAAGGTGCTGGGGGAACGCGGTCCCCGTCTGACCCGTCCCTCGGCCCCTCTCCCACAGGTGTACGAGGTGGTGCGGCCCCTCGTGAAGCTTCTGGACACGCAGAGGGATGGCATCCAGAACTACGAGGCCCTCCTGGGCCTCACCAACCTGTCCGGGCGGAGTGACAAACTCCGGTGAGTGGGGCGGGCTGGAGGGAGCAGGGGTGGAGAGAGGCGCCCTTGAAGCATTTGGTTGAAGTGTCACCCGCAACGTGCTTTGATGCCTCTCCTCAGAGCATGGCGTCAAAGGCAGTGGGAAGGATTTGAGTCAGCTCTCAGAAAGACCACATGGTGGATGTCAGATAGCAAAGGAGACCGAAGAGACACTTTTTTCTAAAGTAGCAGGAAAATATCCAGGGGGACGGGCGGGGATAGTGCATTCCTCCTTGGAAGCAGGAGTTCGGTGGAATGTCTTGGGTTGGGATCCTTTTGGTTGCAAGTAGCAGAAAACTCAACTCGAATTGGCTTAAGCATAAGGGAAATCTATCGATTTATGTAAACTAAGAATCCGGGGCAGCCAGATTCAGGTGCAGCTTGACGCAGGTGTTACGAAGCTGCCCTGAGTCCTCGCTCTCTCTGCCTCTCCTCTCCTTTCCATTGTTTTAATCCTCAGATGGGCTTGTCTGCTCTCTTGTGGGCACAAGGACAGCCCTGGACTTCACATATTCTTGGCTTCATGTCCGACAGGAAAGAGAAGATTTCTCTTTGCCAGCAATGACACAGAGGCTCTCCAGTTGGGTGACGTGTTCATCACAGAGCCCACTGCTGTGGCCTGGATGCTGTGCTATGTCACTGGGTTTATGCCCCATGGGTTCTCCCTCCAGAGCTGGTGGCAGGCTCTATGCCACATAGCCATGCTGGCCGAGGCTGTGGGAGGGACACCACCACGAAGGAGGGATGGCCTCGGAGTGGACAGAAAACCCCATGCTCACGGCTGAGGACTCAAGGGCCTCTCTTCCGCCACTCTCCCACCCTAGGCAGAAGATCTTTAAGGAGAGGGCCTTGCCAGACATCGAGAACTACATGTTTGAGAATCATGACCAGCTGCGGCAGGCGGCCACGGAGTGCATGTGCAACATGGTGGTCAACAAGGAGGTAAGATCAGGGGCTATTACTGTGGCCAAGGAACCCAAGACCTCCCAAATCTTTCCTAGATTACAGGCCCCTTTCCTTATAGGAGCCCTGAGAAAAATATATGCGTGAAGGAAAAAAACACAAAGTAGTATTATCCTAAGCTGGGGCTTTGACTCCAAAGCCTGGGCTAGATGAGGCGGAAGGTACCATTTCCCTAAGTTCCTTGGGACTAATTAACCTCATAACAAAGCAGGTTGAGAGACCAGGGCCTCTTAGAGGCCAAGAGAAGCTGAGACCACTTGCATTTATTGAAACTCCAAATATATACAGAAATGAAGAAATGCCAAATACAGTTACAGACCCTTTTAGAATATTTTCAATGAGAGCATGTCATGAACTATCACCGTTTCCATAGAAATTGCAATGTAGTATAACTGTGCTCTTCACAGAATAACTATAGGATTTATAAAAAGAAAATGAATTCAGAACATGCCATAGGCCTCGTGGTCCGGTAATGGGACAGATTATAATTGTCTGGTGAATGTCTTCTTTTTCCCGTCCTGTTGGAGTATCGCTGTGCCTGTAGGTACAATCTCAGAGATAACCACAGGGTCTAAGTCAACAGGAGGGCCAGGCCCAGTGGCCTTCCTGGGCCCTAACATGGGGGCTGGTGTGAGACCCAGTCTGTTTACCCTCAATATCTAAGTCTTTTATTTATTTATTTAAACTTTATTTTTTTTGAGACAGAGTCTCACTCTGTTGCCCCGGCTAGAGTGCTGTGGCATCATCATAGCTCACAGCAACCTCAAACTCCTGGACTCAAGTGATCCTCCTGCCTCAGCCTCCGGAGTAGCTGGGACTACAGATGCGCTCCAACACCCCTCAGCTAATATTTTTTTTAAATTATTTTTAGTGGAGATGGGGGTCTCCCTCTTGCTTAGGCTGGTCTCGAACTCCTGAGCTCAAGCAATCCTCCTGCCTCGGCCTCCCAGAGTGCTAGGATTACAGACATGAGCCACTGTGCCCAACCAATACCTAAGTCCTGGATCTCACTGTTATGGGAGGAAAACCTGACCCACCAAAGCCTGTTTCAGTCAGGGGAAATAAAGCCACCAGAGTTCCCCAAGGGGGCTGGTGGGGGTGATTGGCAGCCATGTGGAAGAAAGAAGGTGTGTCCCAGGAGGGCAGAGGTGGGGAGGGCTGGGGGGTAGAGGCAGACAATGAGAGGGGGGAAGGCAGCCTTCCCTGGGGGGCGCTAGCTGGTGCAACAACCCAAATCAAAATGCACAGCGGGATGGAGGATCATTTCTTGCTCCCTGTGCCGTAGTCCTATTTGGGTCAGGGGGCTCACTTCCAAGCAGTGGCTTGGGGATCGAGACGCCTTTGATCACCAAGAACCGTCTCCCCTCTGTGGCCCATCTCCATTCCAATGGTGCGTGGGGAGAGAGAGCATGGGACCAGAGGCACTGGTAGCACCCACCCATGGTGGCCGGAAAGTGACACACATCACTTCCGCTCAGGTCCTATCAATGAGAACCAGGTACTGGCACCTCCAGGTGTGAGGGGGGCAGATAGAGTCCTCGGGAGGGCAGCTGCTTCCCAGCAACTGTGCCCATAAGAGGGGATTGTGCTGACCCCTCTGCCGTGCTCTCACTTCTGGTGACCACGGCTCCAGCTTCAGGGAGATGCAGGTGGAGGGTCACACCTGGGCAGCTGTGGCCTTTTTGCCCTTTTGGAGCTCCACTACCAGGAAATCTGACCCAGTAAAATGCTCTTAGACTTGACCAACCAGATTTTCAGCAGTGCAGGGGGTGGGAGTGACGTGCTGCCAGGTGTTATACCTCTCTGGGACACAGCAGGGCCCTGGGCCCCAGGAGGCTCTTCCGGTTTGTAGGCCCTTGGGACGACTCATCCCTAGCCTGGTGGAGACCGTACAGCAGCTCTCTAATACCAAGTAACCTCACTGTCTCTGGCTCCTGCCCAAGTCTCTGCAGAGTCATTTGGCAGACCCCGGAGGCCTATGCATTGTGGGAAAAACCTTCCAAGCTTCCCCCCAAAGGAAGGAAACACGGCTCTTCAGGCATCATCTACTGTCCGGGAGTCTATACCTGCCTTTTTCCCCTGGTGTGGAAAGCTGAACACAAACAGATGTGGTGGCGCACTCTGGATGGGGAATCTCTTATTTCCTTGACCCTTTAGCTAGAGGAATTCATCCAGCCAATCAGGGAAGGCTTCCAGGGGGAGGTGGCACGAGCAAGCTGCCCAGAGGAAAATGCCACGTGATCCTGGGTCAGGGAACTTAGGATGCATCCTTCCCTCTTCAGGCTGCGCAGGTGGTGGGCATTTTCCCCTGAGCCACGCACCTGTCTCCCACAGGTGCAGGAGCGGTTCCTGGCCGACGGGAATGACCGGCTGAAGCTGGTGGTGCTGCTGTGCGGGGAGGATGACGACAAGCTGCAGAACGCAGCTGCGGGGGCCCTGGCCATGCTGACAGCAGCGCACAAGAAACTGTGCCTCAAGATGACGCAAGTGGTGCGAGCTGAGCGGGCAGGCCCTGGGGACAGGAAGGGGCTGGGTGGGTTCTGGGGAATCTCCCCAATGAGGCCAGACCCCACAGTAACCCCTCCCAGCCCCCAGGCCTCTGTTCCTACCACTAAACAGAGGAGGGTCTATATCCTTCAGCACTTACCTTCATTACCTGGATTTCCCAAGTGTGCTAGCTCAAATCCCTCCCACTGTGATTCCACCCACTGTCTTTGGCGGTGCCTGCATCTTATTACTTAATAATAATAACAATGCTGACTACCACTGCGGAGCTCCTGAGCTTCTCAAGAGAAAAGTGAAAGTGGTTGGGCTACCATAGGGAGCTCACGGTTTGGAAAAGAGGCTGCAGATTCTCCTCTGTGGCCACGATGCCCAGCTCCTGTGGTGGGATAGGGACCATCACGGCGGGTGTAATGGGAATGATATTTACACAGTCACAAACATGCGGGTGCAAAAGGAAACTGTCCCTATTTCACCAAACTGAACTTCACAGTTCATCATCTCCTCCGATGGTGAAAGATGTAGACATCTCAATTCAAAGGTGCTCACATCGGGTTTAAAGGCAGGCTCTCTTAGACAGTCAATGTAAGGTATGTGTACGGGAGAGTGTGTGCTCTACGTCCCAAGGGGGCTTCTGTTGTCCTGGCACCAGGGGAGGGTGTCTCTGCTAGAGGGAGCTCATCCTGCATGGTCTTTGGGTTTCAGCCTCTTTCCCTAAGGCAAGCTTCTCACAACTGTAACGTGCGCAAGAATCAGCATGTTAAAATAGTTTCCCCAGATATTCTGATTCGGTAGCTTGGGGGTGGGATGCTTCTGGCTTGGAGACCACCCTATGAAACCGATGCCCTAGAGTCGCCTCTACTGGGGTTAACTGTGGTCATGTAACTGTTGGCAGGATGTCCTTGCAGGATGTTCTGTGACTCCTTGCACTTAACTGAAGGCCGGCACTGCCCTAAGTGTTTACATATATTAAGTCACTTAATCCTCTCAACCACCCTGGGAGGTGGATATTATTATTATTATCCCTACTTTACAGATGAGGAAACTGGGGTACAGAAAAGTAACTGGCCCGAGGCCACACAACCAGTTAGTGGGAATAGATTCGAATCCTTCGGGATTGCTGATCCACTCTTGGCTGCTTCTTTGTTCCTCCTGAGGGGCTCAGAAATCTTGGCTGCATTTTTGTCCTGACATGGGCATCCTGGGGAGTCTGTGAAGCTGTCCAGATCCATCTTTCGTGTGACCCTGTGGCCATGTGGGATGCTGAACACAGCAGTCTTGCATCAGCTGGGATATGCCCCGGAAAGCCAGGCAGCAGTTCCTCCTGCCCTGGGGTCCCACCCTGTTGGGTTTCTATCGCCCTTTCCCTTGAGCCTCCAATGACTCATCCCAGGGAGCGATGGGCCCTGGACTCATCAGCACAGAAACCTTCCCTGGGCCCTACCACAGCGAGCCGAACTTGATTTCCTGTCCTTGGGGAAGGAAACTCAGTGCAGAGTTTACAAAAGTCTGCTTCGACACTCAGACGCCAAGAATTTGCCTTTTCTTCCCCTCTGTGTCTGTGTCCCATCTGACAGCAGTGCATGTAGAACATGATCCATGCTGACAAATGCCAGGTGAGGGTAACAGGTATAAGGAAGCCCAAGGGGGAGAATCTTGGGGATGATGCCTTAAGTTATCATCCCTGTCTACTTCCACCTATTGAGCTCTTCTGTGCTCCAGCCCCCATGCTAAGCTCTTTCCATGTATCATCCCATCAAATAAATCATCACAATGTTAGCGGTAGACCCAGCAGATGATAGATGAGGCTCCTGAGCTTAGAGAGGTTAAATAACTTGGCTGAGGTCATGCAGTTGGTGAGTGGCTGAGCTGGGATCTGAATACTGGTCTCTCTGACTCCAACTCCATGCAGATGACTATTCTACTCTGCCGCCCCATGTGTGTCTGTTGAGTGATACAGAATTTAAGCCTCCTGGTTCTACTCTCAGCTTCATCTCTGTCTCCTGGGGTGATGGAGCAGTCTACTGTCCTGCCTCTCCATGCACAGTAGTTGTTTTGCTTTACAACTGGGAATGAGGGAGGGGACTCCAGACTCTTGCATTGATTCCAGTTTGAGTCAGGCCTGGTAGAGAGCACGTCTGCATGCCTGGCACTCATGTTTCAAAGGGCATGAGGGTTGACAGAAGCTGGGTTGCCCAGGTACCCAGGGTAAGAATCTTCCTTTTGAATACTCTGCATCCCCATTGCTCAGGCATGCAGTGGGCCTGTCCCTTTGGTTCTCAAGCTGCTTAAAAAATAAATGGATGTTAACTCCATCTACTATTTCTGGATGTGTGACCATAGCTAAGTTACTTAGCTATGGGCTTGACCAATGGTTTCTGTTTATCTTATCTCCAAATCTCTTCTATCTCCCCACTGATTACTCTAATCCTTCTGTCTTAGTCTGTTTCTGTTGCTATAACAGAATATCTGACTGGGTAATTTATAAAGAAAAGAGATTTTAGCTCATGGTTCTGGAGGCTGGGAAGTCCAAGATTGGGTAGCTCAGTCTGGTCAGCTTCTGGTGAAGGCAGACGTGCTTTCACCAAGTCCAAGATTGGGCAGCTCTGTCTGGTCAGCTTCTGGTGAAGGCAGCACGTGTTATGACGTGCTGCGTCATAACATGGTAGAGAAATGGAAGGGGATGAGGGTGCATGTGAAAGGGGTGAAACACAAAGGGTGGCAGGTGGTGCCATGAGGGGCTCTTGTGGTAACTAATCCAGTCCCTCAAGAGCAAGAACTCACTCACTGCTGCAAGAATTAACTCTGCATTAGAGCAGCATTAGTTCCTCTGACAACCTAGTCACCCCTTAAAGGCCCCACCTCCCAACATCACCATGCCAGGGGACTAAATTTCCAACACATGAATCCTGGGAGACACACTCCAACCTAGCACCTTCCTCACCCTTTTCTCCCTCTCCAGACATCCCAGTGGTTGGAGATCCTACAGCGGCTTTGCCTGCACGACCGGCTGTCAGTCCAACACCGGGGCCTGGTCATTGCCTACAACCTGCTGGTGGCTGATGCTGAGCTGGCCAAGAAGCTGGTGGAGAGTGAGCTCCTGGAGATCCTGACGGTGGTGGGCAAACAGGAGCCAGATGAGAAGAAGGCAGAAGTGGTTCAGATGGCCCGGGAATGTCTCGTCAAGTGCATGGATTATGGCTTCATTAAACCAGTGTCTTAGGCAGGAGCCCACGGGGCTACTGAGACTGGTTCTGTGCTGTGCAGGGTGCTGGGCCGGCTTCTCCCAGAGTGTCAGGTCATCTAGGGATCAATGACAGTGACAATGAAGTCTCAATATAAGGGAAGACTCCATTGTTCCCTGAATCTTCCCCTTTGTCCTGGCAAAGTTTGGATGTTTCAGTGGCTCTCTTGCTCCCTTTCTCCTTACATTTGTCATGTTCCAGAAATTTCTAGAGTAATTTTCATTCAAGATTAGACAGGTTGGATAATTCCTTCCGTATCCATTCCGAAGGCCAGGACAATGGACCGAAGTTCTTTATGTTTTGGAAAATGGATTGTATGGTAAAATAGGAGCTAACAGGTATTCAGCTATAAAGGCTAATGTGGTTGGATTTGAGTGCTGATCTATGCTGTTTTTCAAACCTTCTCTCCCATGCTGTTTGAATTAGTCTGTTCAGAACTGCATGTTTCACCTGCGGTGCTCTGTCCTGGTCCCATGCCCACTCCCATCACTCCACTCTGATGGAAATGCAGTGTGTGTTCAACACGGTAACATGACCTCTGCAATTTGCTTGGGAAAGTCTTCTGAGCAAGACAGACATGATGATTATAAATGAGACCAACACAAAGTACTTTAAACAAAAAATAAATAATCCATTGGTTCATATATCTTGACTATCCAGGGATAGGCATGACATTGACTTTGTTAGACCCTGAGGTTCAAATGTTTTCACCAATATTATTCTCTATGTATGTGTCTGTCCCTCTCTCTCATCCCATATCTTGTCTTTGATTTCCTCTGGGTTGACCTCGTTCTCTGGCAGGCTCTCTCCAAGTGCTAGGAAGGATACTCCCCAGCAGCTCCAGACTGATGTAGTTGTTAAAAATTCGTTATGGAAGAGAAGAGAGAGAAGCATTCTTAATAACCCAGCAAAATTCCCAGGATGACTCTGGCATGTCTAGCTCAGTTCACATGTCCATCCATGAGCCAGGGGTGGAAAGCTAATTGGCCAGGCCTGGATCATATATACAAGTCTTAAGGCGAGAAGGAGCTCCATCCCTATCCAGTTGACTGATCAGGGTTATTACGGAATGAAAGAGGCATACCACCACAAAAGAATGTATGTTGGGCAGATCAAAGAACATGTTCTGTAGGTTAGGCTTAGCCACAAAAGAATGACACAAGTAATATGTTTGTAGATCTGAATTTCTCTACTAATATTGCCTTTCTAGCATGGTTATGATAGCGATGATCTAGTACTGCCACACCAGTATGTCCCAATTCTACCCACATTTATTGAAGGGTTGACAGTTCTGATCTCCAGCCTGGGCCACAAGAGTGAGATCCTGTCTCTAAAAAAAAAAAAAAAAAAAAAAAAATGCCACTTACAATAGCATAAAACATATCAAATGCCCAGGATTCAACTATATAAAAGATATTAAAGGACTAAACATAGGAAACTATAAAATATTATTGAAAGAAATAAATAAAAACCTACATAAATGAAGAGATATTACTATATTCATGAATTGGATCATTCAACATTATAGGAATGTAAATTCTCCCCAAATTGGTGTATAGAAACTTTGAGGCTTTTAGGTGATAGAGATTGATACATTGTTTCCAAAATGTGTATGAAAGTGCAAAGAGTCAAGAATAGCGATGACTATCTTGAAGAAGAATAAAGTTGGAAGACTAACAGTGAATATCAATATAGTTTGCAGTTATTAAGGTGATGTGATATTGGCACAAAAATAGGCAAATAGACCAATGAAATAGAATAAAGAATTCAGAAATAGACCCACATGTACAGGGATACTTTACTTATGACAAAGGTGATGATTCAGAGCTGAGGGGAAGGATAAACTTTTTAACAAATGATATTGGGTCAACTAGATATCCACATGGAAAAAATGAAACTTAACCCCTCCCTGACAATATACTCAAACATCAGGTGAATCTATTAATAAATGTAAAAAATAAAACTAGACATCTTCTAGACGGTAACACTGGAAAATATCTTCATGGTTTGGAGTAAGCACATATTTCTTAAATGAGACACAAAAGTACTAACCATAAAGGAAAATACTGATAAATTGGACTTCATTAAAATTAGGAATTTCAATTCATCAAATGACACCATTTAAAGTATAATAAAGTCAGACACCAAGTGGGAAAAGTTTGCTAAACATTTACTCAATAAAGGACTTTTATCTAGAATGAATGTAGTATTCTTTTTTTGAGACAGGGTCTTGATGATAGGGTGACAGGGTCTGTCACCTGGGCTAGAGTGCAGTGGCCTCATCATAGCTCACTGCAGCCTCCAACTCCTGGGCTCAAGGGATCCTCTTGCCTCAGGCTCCTGAGCAGCTGGGACCACAGGTGCACACCACTATGACTGGCTAATTTTTCTATTTTTTTGTAGAGATGGAGTCTCACAATTTTGCCCAGGCTAGTGTGGAACTCATGGCCTCAACCTGCCTTGGCCTCCCAAAGTGCTACGATTACAGGCAAGAGAGCCACCGCTCTTGGTCTTTGTTTCACCTTTAAAAGGCCTAATTTAAAAAGTGAATAACAGCCTTTTATTGAGTTGTGAGGATTACATAAAAAAATGATCTAAAGCACCTGGTTCAATATAAATTAGTCCCCTGCATGGCCAGGCGCGGTGGCTCACGCCTGTAATCCTAGCACTCTGGGAGGCCCAGGCGGGTGGATAGCTAGAGGTCAGGAGTTCGAAACCAGCCTGAGCAAGAGCGAGACCCCCCTCTCTACTATAAAAGAAAGAAATTAATTGGCTAACTAATATATATATATAGAAAAAAAATAGCCGGGCATGGTGGCACACGCCTGTAGTCCCAGCTACTCGGGAGGCTGAGGCAGAAGGATCGCTTGAACCCAGGAGTTTGAGGCTGCTGTGAGCTAGGCTGACGCCACGGCACTCTAGCCCAGGCAACAGAGTGAGACTCTGTCTCAAAAATAAATAAATAAATAAAATAAAAATAAATTAGTCCCCTTCGTTTAACCCTTTTGATAGTCCCTGTTCCTTGGGGGTAGAGTTACAACGTGATCCCAGGACGAGAGGTATTTGTGAATCTGTACCGACAGGTCATTTAGGCGAATAGGGGACTAGTGAGGAGCGCAGTTCACACTTCTAAATTCCCTAAGGAATGGTGGCCTCTCGCCTCCGGGTGGCACGAGAGCTGGCAGCGGTGAAATGGAGAAGCGACTATTCCAAGGCGGAGTGGCCGAGGGCGCCCAGTGAGAGCAACCCCACCGCGCTACTCGCTCCCGGGGCGTGCGGGTCCGCGTCCGCTCTCCGCGCAGCCTGCTCCGCGCGCCCTCGGCCGTCCTGGGCCTGCCGCGGTGTCACCGCGCGGAGCCCGGCGCGTCGCGAGCGCCCAGAAAATATTTGCTCGATTTCATTTTCCCTGAACTCCAACACCAGCACCGGTCACCGCCGGTTGCTGAATCGCAGAGCCCTGGCGAGGCTAAGAATCTTTGCCTTAGACTCATGCTTTAAACATCTCGGCAGTAAGAGAGAAAGAGCGGGAAACCACGTTCTTAGTGGGGTGTGTGTGTGCGCGCGGGTTCGCAGGAGCGGAGGAGGCTCGATTTCCCATCTCCTTCTCCCCACCGCGTGGGGCCGTGTCGCAGCGCATGGGGACAATTCAGACGGGAAGAACCGATGGCAGTGCCAGCCCGGGTGCGGGACTCAGCGGCGCCTGCCCAGTGGCGGAGCAGCAGAGGGTGGGAGGGCGCGGGGATGTGGGGGAGCACCCGGGCCTACAGCGGCAGCCACGACTGTTGTCCTTCCATTCCAGTTGCTCGGTGCCCTCACCTCCGTGTCACCCTGGCCGGGTGGCGTCCCCAGCCAGACACTGGTGCAGACGCGGCTGGGTGGACGCGCTAGCCGCTAGGCAGGTCCTCCCAGATCCTCAAAACCCGCGCTCTCCCCGCCCCTCGGGGTCCGGTCCACTCCTGGTCACCGTTAGGCGCACGAGGACAGGTTGCGCCCCTCGGGCGTGGGTGCTGCCCAGGGCGCTCCTCTCCTGCCCGGGTGTAGCGCGTTTTAGCTCCAGACCCGGCAGGGACCTCTCCAGAAAGACACCGTGTCGGATCTCGGCCGGATGTCACCACTTGGGGGCACCTGGCAGCACAGCGGACACAGAAAGAAGGAGGCGGGCTTCGGAGTGATGGAGGCAAGGCTGTGGCAGCCTGGTGGGGTGAGAAAGGGGCCCTTTGGATGCCCAGGTCCAGGGACACCCGGGTGCAGGCCGCCAGAGTCCCCAACGTCCCTCTTCCTCTGGCTCCTGGGAGCATGCTGGGGCGCAGAGCAGGAGTGGCAGGCGCACCCGCTGTGCTACAGAGGCAGGGAGAATTCACCTCTGTACTCTCCCGCACGATTCTATCGTTTTTAAGGGGGAGAGAGGTAAGGAAAATGCTCCTAATATAATAAAATACCGAGTGCCACATAAAGGAGGACGTATGTGTCACTTCCCTTTTCTATGCGGTTCTGGCCCTGCTCTTTGGGGTTCTGAGGTCTGTGGGTCGTTCCCCTCTTTGTACTGAAATTCAAAACCCAGCATGTGTGAATGCCAAGGTAATAGAGTTCCTTGCGGTTCATAAACGTCAAAGGTTTCAGAGGAAGCAGACAGGCTATGAGCCGAGTTTCTGGCATCCAGGCAAGACAGGTGAGTTTCGGGTCTTGGGTACAAATAGGTTCCTGAGATTATTTACCAGGGGTTGTGTTTCCCATGATCGTCTGCGATTCTTGGACGACTTTGTAGGACAACATGGGGTGGGGTGGGCAGGACCCAGGCTAGCCCAAGGATCCCAGCTCTCCCCTGGCAAAGACCAACTAACTAGACTCTTGTGGGGTACCAGTCTCCTGTGGCTGGGGCCCGTGTGAAAAGAGTTTTCTTCTCCCATCTATTTCTTGTGGACGTGGGAACCAGAAGCAATCCTCTCTAGGGCAGAGCCTGAGGCAGGGGGCGCTGGAAAGTGGGCTGAGGATGTTCCTGGCATATTTTCCACGGGAGTTGGGGGCAGGGAGGGAGAAGTGAGGGCAAGGTCTGGGAAGAGAAAGTGCTAGAACTGTTCAGGATTGGTTGGATTGTTTACATGGCATTGGTAGGTAGCTGAAGTACCTGTGATACAAACCCTGGGATACCCCCACCCCCACCAAAACAGCATAGCTGGTGCAACATTCTGGCTTCTTCCATTTGTTTCCCCTTAGAAATCCACCACCAAGCTTGGAGACTTCTCCCCAGCCAAACAGTAAGCGTTATCAGGTTTTCACGTAAGACACTTGCTGTCATGGGGACAGCTGTGATTGTCGGGTGAGTCGTAACCATTCAAAGCCACCAGTTACCATGAGGTAGGAACATGATTTTTATCTTCTGTGCAACGCAGGAGCCTTGCAAAGAAAATCTTAGCATTAAAAAGCAATAGTAATAGAGGCGATGGGAAAGAATGGAGGAACAACAGCTGCTTGGTGGAGGGGGAAGGAGGAGTTAACGGTGTGTGTCGGCTGGGACAAGGGATTGAGTCCCCATAATTTCTGGGGAATGGAGTGAAATTCCTGCTGCCAGACCAGAGGTTCCTGGTTAAGAAATGTTAATTTCAATGAACCATAAACTCCCAAACTCTTAAAAAATTGACCAGAAGCATAAATTTTTATCACCTCCATGCATGCAGGGAAACGGAAAAGTTCTTCCTCTCTCTTTTGGCTTAACAAAGCAAACTCTTAAGTGTATATCCCTTCCAGGAAAAAGGAGTCCATTTTAATGTTATCAGAACAGCACACACAAGAGCTAAACAAGCCATCAGGATAACTTACTGATTAGAAATTTCATTACTTCAGCAACAATCTCAGAAGTCCAGTTGTTTTATACAATTCTTCTTTGCTAGAAATAATACTGGGAAAGACACACCTGCTTTTCCGCAACTGTCAAGGGGCAGACAGACATCGTTTGCTTATCCTGTAGAGTTTTTTTTTTTTTCTTTTTCCATCCAGAACTGTAATTTTCAGAGTCAAGCACTGAAGTTTTCATTAGTTATTTTGGAGAGAACAAATGCTAGACCTAAACCCCTCCACATTTAGAATACACCTGGGAAAGGTCAGGATGGGATTGTTATTATGTGGAGCATGTGTATTATGCTGCAGAGCGTGTGCTGTTTCACATCTGTGGGACTGCCGTGAGTATGAGTCTATAAAACAGAGTCTATCACAGGCCCGGCTCTGTGGCTTACGCCTGTAATCCTAGTACTCTGGGAGGCCGAGGCAGGCGGATTGCTAGAGGTCAGGAGTTCGAAACCAGCCTGACCAAGAGCGAGACCTCGTCTCTACTATAAATAGAAAGAAATTAATTGGCCAACTAATATATATAGGAAAAATTAGCCGGGCATGGTGACACACACCTGTAGTCCCAGCTACTTGGGAGGCTGAGGCAGAGGGATTCCTTGAGCCCAGGAGTTTGAGGTTGCTGTGAGCTAGGCTGACGCCATGGCACTCACTCTAGTCTGTGCAACAAAATGAGACTGTTTCTCAAAATAAATAAATAAATAAAAATAAAAAACAGAGTCTATCACAGACTCAGCTTACATGGAAAAAAAAAGCTTCGTAATAGGAGACACACACATTGCCTGCCCATTACTTTCCAGATAGTTGTAATCAGAATTTTTATAAATTTTAAAAATAAAAATTGTACATGCACATAGTATTGAAAGTTAAATACTTCTACAGGGCTTCATATAACATCAGCTGTCTCCTGCCTGCCCCCACCCCCCTTCTGCTCCCAGGGGCTGCCACTTTGATATTTCTTTTGGTATTTGCCTCTAAATGGTGCTATTTTGGAGTTTAAATAGATATGGTCTATTTACTTCTGTAAGATTTCTTTTTTTTTTGAGACAGAGTCTCGCTTTGTTGCCCAGGCTAGAGTGCCATAGCATCAGCCTAGCTCACAGCAACCTCAAACTCCTGGGCTCAGGAAATCCTGCTGCTTCAGCCTCCTGAGTAGCTGGGACTACAGGCATGCGCCACCATGCCCGGCTAATGTTTTCTCTATATATTAGTTGGCCAATTAATTTATTTCTATTTATAGTAGAGACAGGGTCTCGCTCTTGGTCAGGCTGGTTTTGAACCCCTGACCTGGAGCAATCCGCCCGCCTCAGTCTCCCAGAGTGCTAGGATTACAGGCGTGAGCCACCACGCCCAGCCAAGATTTCTTAATAGTTCAATTACACTCCCTCCCTATCTTGCTCTCCTCATATCCTGCCAGAATGGTTTATCCTCATTTTGGATAAGAACAATACTGGGTGTTTACCCTGTTATGATTGTTTCTTTTCACAGCTGTGGTAGGCGATATTCTACGAGTGCATTTAATTTCTTATACAACTGTCTGCTTTTCTCCAGATTTATGTCATCTTACTTTTTGTTTCATTTTTCTATGTATCTAACACTAATGTATCTCCAAATTCTCTGCCTCTTACAAGGAAACTTTTTATTTTTTTGGTTAATCAAACACATTAAGTATAGCATTAGTTTTGTATGCTTAGGAGAAGTTCCCCCTTGGGTCCTCTGACCTTGAGTCCTGACTTGGGGTTATTTTGGCTCACCCCTCAGCTGTCAGGAGAGCTGTCCTAGGTTCTCCTTCAAAAGTGTCCATGGGGTGGGGCGCTTTGCTTCTCCCCAGGGTAGATCTTTGTTTGTTGGATGAAGCTGTCTAGCATGGGAACAGAGCCAGGGCAGTGCTTGGGGTGCCAAAGTCTCTCTGATTCACAGTGAAGCTGTGCGTGGTACAGTGTTTCATAACTGTTATGAGGATTGGTGTAGATTTCCTCTTTTCGGAGGCTAAATATTGGCAGCGGCAGAGCTGTGTGTTGCTCACAGATGTTTTTCAGCCTTGAAGGGTGATTGCAAAGATGGTGTCTCCTTTGCCAATCCTGTGATTAACACAGGGATAAGGAAGCTCCAAAACCCCCTCTACCCTTCCGTCTGGTTGCTCCAAACAAGCAGTCATTGATTTTTCTTTTCAGGGTCTGTAAGCCACCCAACATAAACAGACAACCCTGTGTTCTGGCTGTGCCCAAAGTCTGTAGTCTCAGGTTTCCTCTCATGTTGTTCTCAACCTCCATGGCACTGGGCAACCCTTCCCCCTTCTTCACAAATAATGAGGTTTGAGGTCATAAGTGCTTCATTTCTCATGCTCTATTTTGGGCACGGCAGAGGTCTTTGCTATGATATCTTAAATTAAGAGTCTCTTATTACTTCTATAATCATTAAAAATAAATGTTTTTAAAAATCCACTATTATTTAATGACTGATCTGCCAGAAAAAAATTCTAGCAAAAAAAAAAAAAATCCAGATGGAATACATCACAATGCTAACAGTCTTTGGGCGATGTCTATGTCCCCTTCCTTCTCCTCTTAAAGACTTTTTCCAGATTTCCAAAAATGTCAACATTGACAGTATATGGTTACCAACAGGAAAAAAATAAAACAACTGAAAAGTGTAAGGAACTCCGAATATTTGAAACTTTTTCATTTTGAACTAATTTAGACTTACAGAAAAGTTGCAAAAATAGTTCATCTCCTTTATAGCGTTCATTCTACTACCCCTAATGTGAACATCTTACCAACCATAGTACAATAATTAAGAACAGAACATCAACTTTGGTGCAATGTTAAAGACCTTACTGGAATTTCACCAGTTTTCCCACTAATATACTGTATTTGTTTTAAAGGGAAAAATAGCACTATGGGGGGAGTAACTTGCTTTTTCATTTTTAATTTTTTCCTCCATCTGACGTTCATACTATCTGAATGATCCTTCTGTATCTATTCTCTATATGCTTTAACTTTCTCCTATATTTTCTATTTCTTTGTCCTTTCCTGCTTTCATCTGTGAGAGGTCCTTAAACCAATGATTTAAACTCCAGAATCAAGGAGTTCGAGACCAGCCTGAGCAAGAGCGAGACCCCATCTCTACTATAAATAGAAAGAAATTAATTGGCCAACTAATATATATAGAAAAAATTAGCCGGGCATAGTGGCGCATGCCTGTAGTCCCAGCTACTTCGGAGGCTGAGGCAGAAGGATTGCTTGAGCCCAGGAGTTTGAGGTTGCCGCGAGCTAGGCTGACGCCACGGCACTCACTCTAGCCTGGGCAACAAAGCGAGACTCTGTCTCAAAAAAAAAAAAAAAAAAAACTCCAGAATCAATATATTACCTTTATCCATTTTATGATTTGGATTCCTGTGTTCTTTCTTTCACCTATTATATTTTTTATACTTGATGGGTTGGTTCTATTTGGTTTTTCTTATTATTTTCATTCATATTTAATATTTTTAATATCTTTTCTTCTTCAACTTCCAGTATGTTTAAAATAAATTTCTACATTTATTTTAAATTCTTGGTCCAACTATTCTAATAACTCTGCTTCCACTGATGTCTAATCGATTTTATTGATTTACTTAATATGTAGTTTTGGTACAAGGATACCTGTAATTTTGGCATGTGTACTCAGATTTCTCTGGGCTACCACATACTTTTTGGTGGGAGCCAGATCTAAGTTAATGTCAGCAGGATGTACTGAAAGAGAGTAGAGGAAAGGAGCGCTAGGGTGGACGGCCCAGTTGAGTTCTTTGACAACCCACGACTGCTTAACTTCCCGACTTTCCTAGCTGCCCATTCCTGTTCACACCGCCTGAACCAACAATAGACTGTAACCTGCGTCGACCAATTAGAATCTAGCAAGTGTCAGTCAATCAAAACTAGGCAAGTTTGAATCCTTCACTTATGTAAGAAATTGAATGGGAAATTGGAGAGGACCCTTATAAAAGGCAATCCCTCCCTTCGTTCTCTGGAAGAGCAGGTTCAGTTTACACTGAAGGCTGCTTCTCCCCATTTTTCAAAATGTTTGCTGCAATAAAGTCTCTTTCTCTACATTCCTTTTCAGAGAACTTTTGTTCACAACAGGTTGTCAAACGACAAAATTACAAGAAATTTAGTTTAAAAATCTAATTGGTTTTTATTTGTGTTTCTAGAATCAGGTAACACTGAATGAGCATTCCACTGATCATGACAGAACTTTTATAGAGTGGGAACAAGGAAACGACAATTAAAAAAAATAAGCAGGTTGTTGTGAACCTCCTGTTTTCAGGAAAAAACTGGTCTGTTTGAGGATTTACCTGCTTCCTTAAAGTTTCAGTTTGATTACTTGACACTAGGCATAAGTGACTTCATTCGGAATTGGTCTGATCTGTGGGGCCTACTACATAGGCAAGTCCAAAACAATGGCCTCCCATCAGCTTTGCGTAACAGATTTTTAGAAGTTTTCTAAATCTAAAACAGGCCAACAATCTAAAAATCCTCTGTAAGTTTTGTAATTTTTTTCCTCTTCGTTGGCTTATCTGAGTTCTAGATTTTTTATTGAATTAATTTTGGTTTTGTACATGCTTTGAAAGTCTTTCAATTCTTTTTGATTTTTCAACATCTTGGTATATACCTTGATGGAACAAAATCCCCAACTCATTGTTTTTTAGAAAAAAAATCATCTATCACCAAATTATTACTTTTCCTTTGAGCCTAAGAGGATTAGAGATGGTGATAGAGTCTGCTGCTGTTCTTTTGACAAGCAAAAGATTGAAGAACTTTTGCACGTGGAAGAAAATTTCCAATTTGAATATACTTATTTTGGCAATGAACTAACATGAAACGTGTTCAAATTAAAGGTACCAATACACAGGAAGAATTTTTTTTTCTTTTGTGACAGGGTCTCTGCCCTGTCACCCAGGCTGGAGTGGTGAGATCATAGCTCGCTGTTGCCTGAGCTGTCCTCTCGCCTCAGCCTCCCAAGTAGTTGGGACTATAGGCATGCACCACCATGTGCAGCTAATTGAAAAATTTTTTTTTTGTAGAGATAGTGTCTTGCTATGTTGCCGAGACTGGTCTCGAACTCCTGGGCTCACACCATCCTCCCTCCTCAGTCTCCCGAGTAGCTGGGACTACATGCACATGCCACCATGCCATATATATATATATATATATAGTAGAGACAGGGTCACACTATGTTGCTCAGGCTGGTCTCGAACTCCTGGCCTCAAGCAATCCTCACACCTCAGCCTCCCAATGTGCTAGGATTACAAACATGAGCCACCAAGCCTGGCCCATACTTGCATTTTTAATAAGATTCCCCAGTAATTCCTATAGACCTTACAGATACCAGAGTAAATGAAGACATAATGCCAGAGCACTGTAATACATTTTGCACCCCCACCAACATGAGGACATTAACAGGCACAGCACACACAGGAAGTGTGGTTAGGTAAAGTCAGTTTTTGTTTTTGGGGGGTTAGGTGCCTCACTTTATTCATTTTTTTGTTGATTTTAAACATAATAAACTTTATTTTTTAGAGCAGCTTTAGGTTCACAGCAAAATTGAACAGAAAGTACAGAAGATTCTTATATACCCCCCTCCCCACACAGGCACACCCTCCCCAATTACTGATATTCTGCACCACAGGGACACATTTATTACAATCAATGAGCCTATATGGACACATCATAGTCACCCAAAGTCCACAGTTTACATTAGGGTTTACTCTTGGTGTTGTACAGTCTGTGGGTTTTGACAAATGTCTAGTGACACATAGCCACTATTGTGATATCATACAGAATAGTTTCACTGCCCTAGATCTCCTCTGAGCGCTATACCACTGAGGTTGTGTCTCAATCTTCAATGGGTGTGGCACATGCAGGAAGTGGTTAAAGTCAGTTTCCTTTTTATTTTTTTCCTTTTATATTTTATCATATTATGGGGGTACAAATATTGTTAGGGTTACATATATTGCCCCTGCCATTGCTCCCCCTGCCCCACCTTGCTAAAACATCAAGCATGTCTAAGCCCCAGGTGGTGCCCATTGCACCTATCAGTTTCCTTTTTAGAGAGAATTGAGTTTCTTCAGCTGCTATAGAGCCTGTGTTTTGTTTTTCTTTCAGGGCCCGAGTATAAAAGGAAGTATAGGAGCACAAAACAGTGAGAGGGTCAAGTAAGGACAATCCATTTCCAGTCTGACTTCTTGTGCCTCATCATAAGCTTGGTTCCTTTTGTTCCTAGACAGCCAACCATTGCCGTCTCAAAGTTGATACTACCTTGGCATTATTTTCTTCTCCCTGAAATCATGCATAAATCAAAACCTCAGTTACCTTTAATCCAATCAGTCATATCTAACTTTTGTTAATTTGTTTTGGCTTTATGAAACTCACTTTTAAAATGTGTACTTTATTGCTGGGTGAATTTCTTCATATTTGATATGATACAAGTGAAATCGACTTATAAAGTGTTTTCTATAAATTCTCATTTATATATTTTAGCTGAGTTTCTGTTTTCATCTTACTAAAAATAGTTTCATAGTTTAATTCTGAATTCAAAGTACAAGGGACACTAACATCCATGAGCCCCTACCATGTTCCAATGTGTTCACTTTTAACTCCCGAAATCTTCATGACAGCTCCAAGAGGTGGGCCCCTTTTGTTTACAGTTGAAGAAGGTGAGGCTCAGAGAAGTCAAATAACTTCCCCATGGCTTGACAGTCCCCAAGTCCATCTGACTTCAAAGACAATGCTCTCCTCACTAGCCAGGCTGTTTAGCACTACCAATATGATCTACTTTTAAGGAGTTCCTGGGTAACCCTGTAAATTATATATTGGCGGAAGACATTTTCTGCTATAGCATGCATTTCTTGTCTCTGCAAAAAGGATCATGTGGCAGACAACCAATCAGCCCCAAATGCTACTTAGCCATCTATGGTAAAAAACAACTGTGGTGATTTGCAACAAAGTAGGTTTTTTTTTTTTTTTTTTGAGACAGTGTCCTTTTGTCACCCCAGGTAGAGTGCAGTGGCCTCCTCATAGCTCACTGCAACCTCAGACTCCTGGGCTCAAGCCATGCTCCTGCATCAGCCTCTCAGGTAGCTGGGACTACAGGTGTGCACCACCATACCTGGCTAAGGGGTTCTACATTAAAACTTGATTTAATACTCAGAATAAATCTCATCTGTTCTTATTCCCCTCCCACTCCAAACAAACAAACATGCCAACAGCTGGAAGGACATTTTTCCAAGGCACTTCCTCTTGAGGCTCCAGGAGTTTGGGAACTGGGTGGGGGCGGGGCGGTTTGTGAGAGGAGGGCGTGGCCAGAGATGGGGATGTGAAGCTGGAGCAATTATGACTCGGAAGCTGGCGGTTCTGAGGTCTTCCGGAGGAAGGGTTAGGAAGACCTAGATAATTTGGGGATCAAAGGGGATAGACGGAAAGATGAGCAGGAAGAATCCAGCTCATATAGCTGTGAAAATGAGTGGTCTAGATTTATGTATAAATCTTTACAGCAAAGTGTTAAGGCATGGGAGCAAGTTCTGCAGAATGCATACAACGTGCTACCATTTACATACGGTTTCAATGTGTTGTTTAAGCTGGGCGGTGAATACATATGTTCAATTTATTATTATTTTCTTTGTACTTTCTGTACACCTTAGCTACTTGGCAAAACATTTAAAAATTGAAGTCATCCTCTAACCCCAGGCTCCAGCGCTGGCCGCAAGGGATGTCTTCCAGAAGTTTCCCTCTGCCTTGATTTTCTGGTGTTTGGCCAGCATCCTCTCTCCCCACGCTGTCCGGCCCTGCCGGGGCCCCTGTGGGGAGTGACCCTGCGGGAGTCCCAGGAGGGGGCAGAGCTTCGGGGGCCTTCTGCTTTCTGGGCAGGGGTTTGAATGCGCTTGGGCAGCGAGGTAGTCTCCCCAGAGACCTGTGCAATCCTACAGTGACCTTATTTCCCCGGATACCTCAAAGCTCGGGATTCTCCTCATGCCCAAGGGGTCTGGTCGAGCCTGATCCCTGGCGGGTTTAGGGACACAAGGACCGGACTGCAGGGTCGAGATCTCTGCTCTGGACTTGGAAGGGCCCGTGGCTTACTCCCGGAGGGAGACGAGCTGCAGAGGAGGAACACGCTCACGCCTGGGAAGTGAGCGAGACCGCCGAGCGCTCCCGGGCCGGACCGCAGCGGCCCAGTCCCCGCCTGGCTCGGGCTCAAGGCGGCCTGTTTCCTCAGCCCGGTCCACTGGGACCTCGAGCTCTTGGGCAGAGGGTAGGAGAGAGAGGGTCTTGCTGGGGGGACTCCAGGGAGGGTCTGGGCTCTGGACGCGGACGTTGGAAGATCTGAGATGGAGAAACATCTGCTCACCAGAATTTTAAGAGGGCGGAGGAAGGGCCGTAGGAAGGCGCCAAGAGAGGAGCAGTTGGACTCAGAACTGCACTGAATGCTCCAGGAGTCCCCAAGAACTACTTACACCCCGGGGCGCGGGCTCCAGGCTCGAATCTGCCCCACCCCCACCCCCGGCAGCCCGCGCCCCGTCCCCTCGGCCCCCCTGCGCCGCGGCTGCGGCCACACCTACCCTCGCCCCGCTGCAGCGCGCGCCACCGCACTGGCGGGTCCCCAGGGTCGGGGGTAGCAGAGACTCTTCGCGAGCGCCCAGTACCAGTTTGGTAATAGAATGAAGACAACAATCTGAAAACCGACGGGACGTGACGAGGTCTGCAGTGGGCCAGGAATCCAAAGACAGTTTCTCTTTCCCGTCGGCAACAAGCCCCAGCCGGCGCCTGCGGGGATCCGCTCCAGCCGCCACACCCACGCGGGGCGGGCCCGGGTTGGCGCCCTCAGCGCCCGCAGCACCTCTTTACACCTGAAAGCACCCGCGAAAGAAAGGAGGCGGAATCGACCTTCAGGACTTATTGGGGGCGGGGGTTGGGGGCGAAAGCAGAAGCTTAACTTTCTGCTTCGCCTCCGGGCTGCAGTGCCCGCGCCCATCAACTCCCCCAACCCCGCGCCCCACTCCTTCTCTCCCCGCCTCCCGCAGCCCGAGAGCCGGAGCCACGGACGGGCGAATTGGAGCAGGAGTCCAGGCACTCGGAGGCGCGGGGGTGAGAGACCTGCGGAGCGCCCCCGAGCCTGGGCCGTCCAGGGCAGAGCCGGAGCGGGGCGGGGAGGCCGAGAGGACCTGGGGATGCGCCCGGATCGCCTTCCCTGGGCGGAGTAAGAACTACAGATCTCAAAAAACTTAATCAGACAACACAGAGAAGCAACAAAGAGGAGTCCTCCTCGGCCTCCCCAGTCCACCCGAAGTTAACCAAGCCTGTCGTCTTTGCAGGAGTGGGTTTCCCAGTCGGTGCAGACGACGCGACTGGGCTGTCCGTGCGTCCATCCGTCTGCTGCGCGACGCCCCGCCCCGTGAAGTGCGGCCGAGCAGTGCTGATATAAGGACCGGGACTGCAGGGTCGAGGTCTCAGCTCTGGGCGTGGGAGGCTCCGTGGCTTACTCCGGGAGGGAGGCGCGCTGCAGAGGAGACACACCGTCAGGTAACGAGTCCCCCGCGCTTGTTCGCGCAGATCCTCCCAACGCCTCCCCGCCGGTTCTCCGAGGGCGCTGTGGCGGAGGCGGGCTCCCCAGGCCCGAGCCCGCCGGGACAGCTGCTTTCCCGCTCCGGAGATTGGGTTTGTTGACTCTCCAAGAGCAACTTCCAACGACAGCGGGCTGCGGGGGACCCTGGGGCGGGGAAGCCTGGGACGCGGGGCGAGCTGGGGAGGAGGGAGAGGCGCGGGGCGGCACCGCCTCAGTCTTGCCAAACCAAGCCTGGTAAAATTCCCCCATGGTTCAGAAGGACTTAAGAGATGACGGCTAAATCGGGTACCGACGCTGCTGAGGGTGAAGCCAAGGGAGGTTGTGGCCTGGGGACAGATAGGGTCAGCGTCCGGTCTTTTTGCAAGGGGCGGTGTTCCGGAGGCCTGCCCGTAAGCCCCGGCCTGGAAGGTCGGTCTCCAAACTAACAGACATCCGACAGGGTGGGCAGGCTCCCGGGTAGCATGCGCAGCCCTGCTAAGTGGCTAGCTAGAGCCCCTGTGCATTGCGTCCGCAGAGGCTGAGGCTGCGGGGAGCGATTCCGTTTCCTGTTTGCACAGGACTGTCCTAGGAGCCGGAAGGAAATCCTTTAGGATTAGTGCAGGGGACAGGGGATGCTCGACAGTGGGGCTTTTATAATAGACCCTCCCCCCCGCCCCCCCCCCCCCGACTACCCTGCCGGTGGGGCGTGGCGGACGCGGTGGTTCTGAGCCTCTAGGAGGAGATGGGGGCTGTGACTTCAAGTCTGGCCTTGATCCGAAGGGCGTGAGCCTACGCCTGCCTTGGTGCGGAAACTGAAACTGATTCTTAACCCGCTGTGCGGCGCGGGGTGGGGCGGCGAGAGTTCCTGGGGCCGGATACCGGGCGAGCAGCTGTGCGAGCACCCCGTGCCAGAAGTATTCATTTAAAAGTCGCAAGACTGCAACTCTTTTGTTTCTTTAAAAAAATGAGCAGTCACAAGTTTTATTACCTCCGTGCAAGTGGAAGAAGAGGGAAATGTCATGATCCACTCATTGCCTGATGATGAAAATTCACAGGTTTTTACAGTAGTCCCCCCTTATACAGGGGGATGGTCCAAGACCCTCAGTGGATGCCTGAAACCGCAGATAGTAGGGAATGGAGTATGGAGGGATTACATACTATTTTTTTCCCTATACTTTCACCTTTGCGCTTAAAGGAAGCACTATATGGCTTCTGTTTGTCATATCTGAATTTTTCAGTTTCACTACTCTTCCTCTTTGGGGTCATTAGGTAAAATAAGGGTTACTTGAACACAAGCACTGCTGCAGTCAGTCGACTAAGTAACGAAGGGAGAGGGGAGGGAGTAGGGAGGTAGCACACACAGGGTGGATGGCTGGACAAAGGGGCGGTTCACCGCCAGGGCTGGAGGCCGTGGAAAACATGAGAGTTCATCATGCTCTTCAGAATGGGTGCAATTTAAAACTGTTTATTTCTGGAATTTTTTATTTAATATTTTTGGACTGTGGTTGACCACAGTAACTGAAACCTCGGAGGAGGAAATCAAAGATAAGGAGGCCCAGCCTGACCAAGAGCTAGACCCCGTCTCTACTAAAAATTAATTGGTCAACTAAAAATATATAGAAAACATTAGCCGGGCATGGTGGCCCATGCCTGTAGTCCCTGCTACTCGGGAGGCTGAGGCAGCAGGATCGCTTGAGCCCAGGAGTTTGAGGTTGCTGTGAGCTAGACTAATGCCATGGCACTCTAGCTGGGGCAACAGAGTGAGACTCTGTCTCAAAAAAAAGAGGTTTTATTGACAGACAAGAAAGCGCACATATTTAAAATCTGCAATTTGATACATTTTGATGTACATGGAATCCTCACTGTAATGGAGATTGGACGTATTTATTTATTACCTCCGAAAGTTTCCTTATGCCTTTCTGTAACACCTCCCTTCCACTCCTCCCCCACCTGCCCAAGCAATTTCCCCTTGCTCTCTGAACTTACACATTAGTTTGCATTTTCTAGAATTTGATGTAAATAGAATCATATGATATATACCCTTTTATGTTTTATATACCCTTTTATGATTCTTTCACTCAGCATATTTATTTTGTGGGTACCCATTTTGGAAACTCTTTTCCAAAATGATGTTACCACTTTATGTTTCTACCAGGAGTGTGTGAGGGTTGCCATTCCTCCACATCCTTGCCAACACTGGGTACGGTCAGTCATGCTAATCAGTGTGTAGTGGTATCTCACTGAGGTTTTAATTGGCATTTCCCTAGTGATTAATGATGTTGAATGTAATTTCATGTGCTTATTTGTTATTCATATATCTTCTTTGGTGAAGTGTCTGTTCAAATCTTTTATCCATTTTTTAATTTCATTGTTCGTTTCCTTATCATTAGGTATTTTTTTTGAGACAGGGTCTCACTCTGTCACCCAGGCTGCAGTGCAGTTGGCCTCATCATAGCTCACTGCAACCTCCTGGGTTCAAGTGATCCTCCTGCTTCAGCCTCCCAAGAAGGTGGGGCTACAGGAGCACCTAGCTACCACACCTGGCTAATTTTTCTATTTTTGGTAGAGATGGGGTCTCGCTCTTGCTCAGGCTGGTCTTGAACTCCTGACTTCAAGTGATTCCCCCGCCTTGGCCTCCCAGAGTGCTACGATTACAGGCGTGAGCCACCTCACCCAGGCCTTATCATTAGTTTTTGAGAACTCTGTATATAATCTAGATACAAGTTCTTTATCAGATATATAATTTGTGAATATCTCCTTCCAGTCAGGGGATTGTATTTTCAACCTCTTAACAGAGGTTGAGTTCCTACAGGAAAAGTTCTTAAAGTCCAATACATCATTTTGTTCCTTTTATGTATTGTGCATTTAGTGTCATCTTTAAGAAATGTTTGCCTAACCCAAGGTAAAAATATTTTCTCCTATATTTTCCTCTAGAAGTTTTATAGTTGAGAGACTTCATATACATGTGGACCATGGCCAGCCCATATATGAAAATAGAACTCTGACCCACAGCCTCTACAGCAACCAGCCTGGGAACCCAAACAACAACCTCTCTGGCAGTTAGCTAACAGTGGTCAGGACTTGGCCAATCACTGACCACTTCCCTAATTTTTGTTCTCATTTCCAACTCAGGACCAACGACAGAAAGCCAAGCAAGTATGTTTCCAAACTAAGCATGCAGGGCACCCCATTCCGAGTTAGCCTGCCTGCAGCTTCCCTGTGACAACCACCTTGAATAACGAATAACGCCACACCTGAGCCTTCCCTTTTGGTCGCTATAAAGCTTTCCCACTTCCCTGCCTGGTTTTGAGTCTCCGCCAAATGCAAGTGTGGGTGGCTGACTCCCTTATTATAGTGAGCTATGAATAAATAGCCTCTGCTTGTTCCCATCTGTGTGGTCTTCACTAATAGCTGCAGTTTTCCTGGAGCTTTCACCAATATACCATCTGCACTTCCTATCACTGTGGATCCCAGCCTTCGACCAGGTGTGGTGCCTACAGAGGCCACTGGTGCCTCGCTGCTAGCAGCCTGTTGAGCGTGTGCTGATGCGCTAAGTCAGCACTGGCTCTGGACTTCTCTTTTTTGTGTGTTGAGTTCCTCAGCTATTAATACTTATGCTCAGTTTGGTACCTGGGTTTTGTTCTTGGTTCCCATTTGTTTGGCATCCTTGATGGAAGCAAGACATTCCCTTCCATCCCTTTTTGCTCTATTTTGTATTAGTTTGTGTTGTGCCATTTAAACAGTGTTTGTCCTGCAAAGGAGAATGACAGGGTAAGACACAGGCAGAGGCTCTAGAAGCCTGTTCCAGACAGTGAGTTCGTGGTTCTCCCTGAACTGGTGTCCACTTGGAGAAACTTTGCTGTGAGTCGCCAGCAAAAACCAGATGAGGTCGTCCTTCCATCTTGAGTATTTGATCTCCACTGTGATCCAAGGAGAGTGTTCGCTCTGGTTTTCCTCCTTCTGGGGAGGGGCACAGATTATCAGGTCTGTGTTCAGAGGTGGCCAACTGTAAGGCTGGGGACTTCAGACACCAAGTGTACAAGCATTGCATTCCTACCGACAGTCGCCAGCTCGCATGGGGTCTGGATCCTCCCTCTTCAGGAAAAACTGCTTCTTATGTGCACAGTGCTAACTTGCGCACCTGCCTTCCTAAATGGCATGCCTTCAAGGATGCTTTGGGCCTTTAGTGGCCACTTTGGGGAACATTTGACTTGAAACAAAATTGTTCACTTGAGAGGTACTTCAGAAAAGTAAAAGGAATACAATTTCTCAGAACCAACTAGACAGCAGTTTTTGGTTGGTGTGCAGAGGTCTCCAAATGAGATTCTGAATCAGAAATTGCTTCATTAAAAGAGTCTTTGCCCAAAACTCATGAGCCATTTGACCCACTGAAGCAACAACCAATTAGACTCATTCCCCTGGTAAATCCTTCCCCTCCTTGCTGTCCACTTGCTTCCTGGTATCCAACTCTCTCTTTTCCCTTATATCTCTGATCTCTCTCCTGCACTTCAGTCAACTCCTCCCCTCTCTTCTCTTTCTCCTGACCCCTTTCTTTTAACCAAGGACTCTCCTAAAACTCCAAAATGCCAAGTGCCTCTGAAGATCTATCCCTTTCATTGAGCCAGGGAAGCAGGCAACTATAGATTAAACCGTGGACCTGAGCTCAATTAAAAGTTGTGCTTAAACACTTTCCCCAAGCCCAGACAAGACCAGTAAATGTCAATGGAAGAATTTAGAATTCTTTTGGCTGCATATGACTCAGGGTTACCTAAGCTATATTAACTTGTACACGCGTCAGTTGGAAACTCACATGCTAAACCCTGGAGGGCAAAAGCTGATTGGATTGATTCAGAAAGGGACCTGTGGGATCACTCTTTCCACAGTAAATCTTAGGGTAAAAAAATACAAAGGTCCAACAAGTAGGGCAAAGTCTCCTAAAAACCATACCCAAAACATTTTCAATAAAAATCAATTGGATCATATATTATTTTTTTGAGACAGAGTCTTGCTCTGTCACCTGGGCTAGAGTGCAGTGGGTCGTCATAGCTCACTGCAACCTCAAAATCCTGAGCTCAAGCCATCCTCCTGCCTTAGCCTCCCGAGTAGCTGGGACTACAGGCATGCGCCACCATGCCTGGCTAATTTTTCTAGGACCATAATTTAATCTTGCAAACACAGGAAAGATGAATTTAGAGAAGATTTTTCAGGCTAGACTAGGAAATAACTTGCAACAACATTGGGGAGTTAAAGAAGATGCTGATGCAACAGCAGCCTTTCATCTCATTTTGTCAGTGGAGTTAAACCTGAAATTGGAGACTTACTTCTAAAACAGAAGTTCAAATGGAAAAATAGCCCCTTTGTCTGAATTTTAACATTTTGAAAGGGCTTTAGGACCAAAAGTGAGATAGGCTTTAAAATAAACTTGTGTCCCTCTTTCCAACACAACCTCTGCAGCAAACAGCCAGGGAATCCAAACCACTCTTTATAGCAGTTGGCCAAAGCTGTCAGGACTTGGCCAATAACTTCTGGCTTCCCTAATTTTTGCTCCTGCTTCCAACTCAGGACCAACCAGAGAAAGGTCAAATATGTTCTCCAAAACAATCACATAGGATGCCCCACTTCTAGTAAACCCACTTCCCTCTTCCCCACGACAACAGTCTCAAATCAGAGCATAACTGAAGCCTTCCCTCTTTTCTCCCCACTATAAAGCTTGCCCACACCTGTGCCTGCCTTTGAGTCTCTGCCAAATTCGAGTGATAGTGGCTGACTCCATGGATACAGCGAGCTCTCAGTAAATGGCCTCTGCTTGTTTTCATCCGGGCATTTTTCATTTACTTCCACATTGTTTTAGGTTTTCCATTTGGACCTATAACATTTTTTGAGCAGATTTCTATAAATGGTGCAAACTATGAAGTTTATTTCTTTTGCATATGAATATCTAATTCTTCCAGTCCAATTTGTTAAGAAGACTACACTTTCTCTACTCTGCACCTTTCTTGAAGGTTAATTGTCCATATATGTGTGGGTCTCTTTCTAAACTCCTCATTCTGTTCCATGGATCTATTTATCTGTCTTTATGCCAGTATCACATGATCTTGATTACTGCAATTTTCTTTCTTTCTTTTTTTTTTTTCTGAATAATTGCTTTTATTTTGTATAGGCTGTGATCTTCCTATAAGGGAACGTGTGCTAATAAAATTTATGCTCGTGGGCTAGTCAACTCCTATTCTTATACCCAAGACCATATGATGCTAATTATGCAGGACTAAATATTAGAAATGCTTTGTGTTTACCCATTTTTGTTATACAAAGGCTTTTTGTAGTATATCCACTTATGCAAAAACATAAGAAACATTTTGGTTTAAAAATACACCATCACTCGTTAGCTGGAATACTCCAAAAATCAGTATACAAAAAGTACTAAGAGGAGGGATACAAAAAGCACTTACAATGCCAAATAAAATTTCTTACAATCAATAAGCCATGTTACAACATATATTTTAATGAAACTGAGTTGTATAAACACTAGTTTATATTCTTTGCCTACTATTTTATATATTTTATTTAATTTTTATCTAATTAGCTTTATCTAAAAGCTAATTAAATAGTGGGAAATAACTGAAAGAATTTCAGAATCAGTATTTAACTGGGCACATTATGACACCTAGTTGATAGAACTCAGTCTTAGTTGCAACAAATACTTGATTTAACAACAAATACTATGATTTAAAAAGTAGGCTGCGCATAGTGGCTCACACCTGTAATCCCTGCACTTTGGGAGACTGAGGTGGGAGGATCGCCTGAGACCAGGAGTTCAAGATCAGCCTGGGTACCAAGGTGAGACTCCATTTTGTAATGAAGTCATTCCCTTTAACCATTCTTCCTTGGTAAAAAAAAAAAAAAAAAAAAAAAATTCCATGCTTTCAGCCTCCAATTTCCACGCTAAAACTAACATAATAATATTTGCAGGTTTCTACACCAATGTCTTCACCACATTTTTCCATTCCTTCTGGCCCTACAACTTCATGGGGACCTGCATACTCATAAAACCAAGCCAGGCACTTGTTGCTTGAAAAATGTTCCTCTCCACTTACTAGTCTAGCAGGGGGTTGGGATCTGTAATAGCTAGAGATTTTACACTTTTTGAGGCCTTGGTGTTCCGCTACTGCTGCTGCCACCCCATGGGGATTTTCTCTTCTTCACCTTTATCTTCTGCCCTCCCAGGCAGGGTGGGCAGGGGAGCCGGGGAAGATGTCATTGTCCGCTGGAAGCCCCTCAGGCAGCCCAGACAGCACCAAGCGGGGGAGCAGAGTCGCTAGCCCAAACCATCCGTCGTCGCTGCTCCCAGGTCTCCTCCTCGTCTTTCTTTGCCCAGGGACAGGGCTGGCTCCTCACCAGTGGACACTGCAGTTCATTCTCACCGGGAGGAGGTAACGCGGACAGCTCCACCAGTCAGGAGAGCAAGAGCTGCAACTTTCTAATAATGCTTGAAACCAGTTTATTTTAGTATTCCAAGTTTGTTCTTCTGTTAAAGAGATTGATGTTTTAGAAACTCATATATTTACCCATGTAGTTACCATTTCTGATGTGCTTCACTGCTTTGTGTATTTGTAAACTGTAGGATTTTCTTCCTGCCTGAAGCACTTTCTTTTACGTTTCTTGTATTGCAGTCCTCCTGTTGATGAATTCTTTCAGCGTTTGTATGTCTGAGAAAGTTTTTATTTCACCTTCATTTTGAAAATTAATTTTAAACAATTGAGGTGAAATTCACGTAACATAAAACTAATCATTTTAAACTGAACAAATCAGTGCCATTTTAGTACAATGACAATGTTGTATAACCACTCCCTGTAGGAAGCTGCAAAACACTTTTATCACTTCTTAAACCCCATTAAGCAGTTACTTCTCATTTCCCTCTTCCCCCAATTCCTGGAAACCATCAATCTCATTTCTGTTTCAGCGACTTTATCCATTCTGGACATTTCACATAAATGGAATCTTATAGTATGTGACCTTTTGTGTATGGCTCCTTTCACTAAGCATGTTTGCCAGCCTTATCCACATTGAAGCATATATCAGTGCATCATTCCTTTCTGTGGCTGAAAATATTCTATTTTAGGGATATAGCACAATTTGTCCATTCTTCTGTTGATAGACATTTGGGATGTTTTTACCTTTTGGCTACTGTAAATAGTGCTACTGTGAACATCTGTAACTTGTTGAGTCTCAAGGATTTGTTTGAGTGCCTAGTTTCAGCTCTGTTGGGCATGTACCTAGGAGTGGAACTGCTGGATCATATGTTAATTCTATGTTAATATTTTGAAGAACCTCCAAACTGTTTTCCACTGTGACTGTACATTTTTACGTTCCCACCATCAGTGTATGAGGGTTCCAATTTGTCTACATCCTCACCAAACTTGTTATTTTCAGTTTTTTTTTCATTATAACCATCCTCGTGGGTATGAAGTGGTATCTCATTGTGGTTTTGACTTCCTTTTCCCTAGTGACTAGTGTTGTTGAGCATAATTTCATGGGCTTATTGAGCATGTATAAATCTTCTTTGGAGAAACATCTATTCGAGTTCTTTGCTCATTTAAAAAATTGTATTGTTTGTCTTTTTGTTGTTGAGTCATCGTCATTTTTAAAAGGTATTTTCACTGGGTGTAGAATTCTAGATTGACAGGTATTTTTTTCTTTCAGTGGTTTAAAGATCTCTTGAGGCCAGGAATTCAAGATGAGCCTGAACAATGTAGTGAGATCGTGTTTCTACAAAAAATAGAAAAATTAGCCAGGCATGGTGACGTGGTAACATGTACCTATAGTCCCAGCTACTCGGGAGGCTGAGGCAGGAGGAGTGGTTGAGCCCAGGAGTTTGAGGTTGCAGTGAGCTAGGATGAGGCCGCTGCATTTCATTCTGTCTCCAAACAAACAAACAAAAACTCAGGTTTTTCTCCTTCTACAGCCCAAGCCATTTACTATTATACCATGCCATCTTCCTTTTGGTTATTGCCTTGTAGCACACCTGCACAAAATTATTGGCTATTGAGACCAATCAAGTCACAAAAATCCTCCTTTTGAACTGATTTCACGCTTATCAAACAACCTTCTGAAATCCGGCTTCACATGTTCTATAACTACAGGAAGAGAGCCAGTTACTTTGAAATAAATGCCCAAGTTCCCTGACAGTTACATTTCTCACTGAACAGTAATCAAGTACCACTCTGGCTCAGATACTTCAGTCTATTTTGAGTTTTGGGTAGTAAATCAGTTTCCTTCAGGCCTATCAACTTTGGGGTCCTAAGAGATTAGTTTTATGATCATAGAAGGCTAAGGCTAGATTTGGGGTACAGTTGAATTCACCACCGATCTGCCATTCCAGTGGCGATTCTTGGCAGCTGGGACATGTGGCTTTTCCTGGCAGTCCCTCAACACCTGAGCTCTTTTTGCCAATGTTTATACTGTGAACCTAAGATTTACTACCTTCTGGATCTCAGATCCTGTTCTTCTACTGAAGTACTTTTTTTGCAACAGGGCTTGATGTTTTGTAGAGTTACTATGGAGCAAGCTGAATAAGGACCAAGCTGTGTCCTGGTGCTGAGATGTTAGGTCCAGTCTCTTCTATGCCCTTCTAGCTGAAACTGCCCCTTGATGATCTCTGCTCACAGAAACAGAGCTAGAATGTATATTATAATTTTTTTTTTTTTGACAAGATAGGAACCATTTGGGTCAGGAGAAGCTAAAGGATCTACTCTTACAGCAACAGTGATAAATTGCCAACCCAATCAGATTGGTTCCTTCTCAGAATTGGGCTATAAAACAATCTGAAGATCCACCGGGTGTCAGTGAGAGGAGAGAGACAAAGAAACAAGAAAAACAGTAAACATCAGCACACTGCAGAGACACCTCTGAAAGCCTTCCAGTTGCTTTCCGGCTCCAGTCCACGAGTATCATTGTAAAATTTCCTGTTTTCTGCTGGTGAACCAAGAGACCTTGCCACTCAGAGAACTTCACAGGAAGTTACCAAAATCATAGCATAAAAATAACCTCTTGATCATTTCTGCAGCGGCAGTGGGCTTCCGGTGGACTTAGCTCCTCAACTTGCCCTACACACTTAATTCATGCATGAATCTGGCCTGAAGCTGTATGGGAATAAATGAAGTGACTAATAATCTCTGAAGGGTGGTCTTAAACAACAGTTGATTTACCTGCCTCCCTGTTCTTGTCCTATTCTAACAGTTCTATCCTTCTGTTTTTCAGGAGAACATTTCAGGAATAGGCCTATTCAGCAATAGGCCAAGTGCTGAGAAGATGAGTCTCAAGGTTGATTTGGAAACAAATTTTGCTGAGTATGTCCTCGATGTAGGAAAACTCATCCTTGGGACTCAGCAAAGGAGGGAAATGGACCCTCAACTGCGGGAGATACAAAATGAAATCATCATGCAAGCAGTATGTGCTCTGCTGAATTCTGGTGGGGGCATGGTCAAGGCCGAGATTGAGAACGAAGACTACCATTACGAAAGTCATGGAGTAGGCTTGGATTTGCCCCCAATTTTCAGAGGCTATTTAGATGCAATGCAGCAGGGGAAACTCTTTTTGATATTTGTGAAATCATGGAAAACGGAGGCTGGTGTACGAATTGCTACTTTGTGCTCCAATTTGTACCACAGAAAGAGAACATCTACGGATGTCATGAGTTCTTGGGAAGCTCTGGCGTTCCTCAGAGGGAGGACTAAGTCTCCCATGAATGTAAATAATTCCTATTCGTTACATCCACAGGAAGCTCAGGGAGGTCCGCAACATGAAGAGAACATACAGGCCTTGGCTGATGCTTTATTTGATAGACCACAGCTTCAGTATCTGGAAAAACTCAACTTTCCTGAGTCCACACATACCAAATTTATAATGTTCTCAGCAAATGTAACACAATGTATTAAGGAGAGACTCCCCGAGTGTGTCTCTGCATTCGCAAACACTGAAGGAGGATATGTATTTTTTGGTGTGCATGATGAGACCCATCAAGTCATTGGATGTGAGGAACACAGACTAAAACTTACCAGCTTAAGGGCTACAATTAATGGCTGCATGAATAAGTTACCTGTCCTTCATTTCTGCGCACGGAGGCGTGGGATACGATATTTCGTTAAATTGCTTGAAGTACATGATAAGGGGGCCCTCCATGGATATGTCTGTGCCATCAAGGTGGAGCGATTCTGCTGTGTGGTGTTTGCCAGAGATCCGGATTCCTGGCAGATGAAAGACTGCAGTGTGAAACAGCTGGCCGCAAAAGAATGGGTAGCTTGGATGATGGAAAGAGACCCAGGTCAGGGAGCAAGACCAACAATGATTGTGATGCTTGCTGGTGGTGGGCTGGGCAGAGAGGAAAGGGTGTTATGGTATTCTTTGGAATCTGGGGGGGAACAGAGGGACTCTCTGAGTGGCAGATGCCTGATTTATTAACTCCTATAGACGCAGGAGGGGTCCCTCCCCTTCCTTCCCTCTACCATCTTGAATATTCTGCATTCAACTGATGCTCAAGTCTAGAGGTTGGCGCAGGGGGCTGTTTGATCTACTTATTTCTATTTTCGCATCCTTTCTCATGTTCATATTCTCATCTTTTCCTTCCCAATTATGAACTTGCATTAAATTATTCAGGAAATTCCTTTTTCACATGTACAAACATGTCCTCTTTAACTATCACTTTCCTAGGACTTCCCACTCTTGTCTGCTTCCCTGGATTAAATATCCTCCCTTTCTCATTGCTCCACTTCCATTTTTGGACCAAAAAATAACCAAACCATGGCTTTCCCTCTTTTTCCCCACATTTCCTTTTGGGAGACAACACGTGATGCTAACCATTATTGAAAAGTCACAGAGCAGTGTTGGTGATACGCATCCACCTTGGAAAAGGAAAGCCTGAGATGAAATTAGATAAAAGAAAAAATCAGTGGTAGCTTCTTCAAAAGTCCAGAGAAAACAAAGGTCCATTTCAGAATCTGCTCAGAAATCTATATCCATTGCAGTATGGATAATCATATTTCTTAAAAAAATCACATTCTAAAAATATAAAAATAGTTTTCTTTCAATATAATTAAATTAAAAGCTGTTGTTCCATGCTATTTTCCCCCCCAGGAAAAAACCCTCAGTAGGCTTTCCTGAGCTGACTTGGAACATAAACACGAATATCTATGGGTGATGGGTTGAGTTGTAAGACCAAGCGAAAGATTTTGCAACACAGCTCAGCTATAAGATGGGGTCTGACTTTTTGCATATTGAACCCTTGGTTCTTATTTCCCAAGATATTTCCAGGTTTTCTGAGATGGTCCTTGAGCTGAGTTTGTCATCCGCCACACCCCGGAGCAGAGCTGTGTATACTCATAAGAATTTGGAACGTCTGAAAGAACGGCAGAAACATCGCTTTCCAGGTAATTCGTTATCTTTGGGTGCTTTGGAACGTGTTGCTTGTTCATTTGTATGGAAAAAAAAATTGACTCCTGTTTTATATTTCGTACAAAATCAGTTCCAGAAGGTTTAAGGACTTAAAAACAAATGTTTAAAACTTTTAGCAGAAAATGTACATGAGTAATTTTTGTCACTGGTCTAGTTAAGGATTTCCTAAGCCAAACATAAAAGTACTAAACTGAAACAAAAAAGATTGATACAATTAACTACATGAAGATTAAGGCTGAGTGGGGTGGTGTGTCACCTGCCTGTTGTCCTAGCTACTCGGGAGGCTTAGGCAGGAGGATTGATTAAGCCGAGGAGTTCCACGTTGCAGTGAGCTATGATCGTGCCACTCTACTTCAGCTTGGGTGACAGAATGAGACCTTGTCTCTAAATAAATAAATAATAAAAAAAATAAAAAAAAAAACCCACCAATTCTAACTTCGAATTCATACTTCTTGCAATGAGAAATTTAAATTTATTTATTCCTGGGAAATATCAGGGTCTTGCTGTTTTTAATAGAGAACTAAGTCTTTGAATCTTCTAGTTTCTGTCTCTCAGAAAAGATGGATTTGTTTGGCTTTAAGTATTGGGAGAGTTTCTGAGAGACCTATGGCAAACAAGTCCCTATTACTCGGGAGGCTAAGGTGGGAGGATCACAAGAGCCCAGGAGTTTGAGAGCAGCCAGAGCAACATAGGAAGACCTTCATCTCTATAAAAAATTTAAAAATTAACCAGATGTGGTGGCACATGCCTGTAGTCCTAGCTACTCAGGAGGCTGAGGCAGGAGGATTGCTTGAGCTCACGAGTTTGAGGTTGCTGTGAGCTATGATGACACCACTGTACTCTAGCCTCGGTGACAGAGTGAGACTGTCTCAAAAAAAAAAAAAAAAGAAAGACACAGCACAGTTCTATCATCCCCCCAAAATCTCCTTCAAGCTGCCTCTTTGCAGTCAAACTCTCCCCCCATCCCTAATCTCTGGCAACCACCAATCTGTTCTCCATAACTATAGTTTTTCTTTATAAAATAGCGCATAAGTGAAACCATACAGTATGTAACCTTTGCTAGATATTAAGATGGTACTTCAGCGCCTTCCTCCCCGTGCTCATCTCCACCTTGTTGCTTCTCACTTTAGATCGGAGTTACCCAAATGGACCTTGCTGTTTCTTGTCCCTGGGCTTTGCTCCCGTCCCCACTTTTGACTATGTCCCTAGTCTCTCATCCTTCAACTGGCTAACTCAAAGTCAGCTTTTAGGAATCAGCTCAGGTGTCTTCTTCTTCACAGAGACTTCCATATTTGCTTTCCTAAACTGTACCTTTCTTTGGTATTCACATCATACTTTGTGTACGTCTTTCCAGTTGTATGTACCACATTGCATCCTAATTACTGTTGTCTCTGTTTATACCAGCCCATCACCAGCTCCATCAGACTAAGAATTGCTGTATCTTTTTGTTACTAATGTATAACGTGTTGTTAACACATGGTGGGGTCCAAACATTGATTGAATCTACTACCTGTGGTGATGATCACTAGCTTGTCTAATGATTCTCTGATTTATTCCGATTCTTTCTCTGTCTAGTATTACCAGATAGAGTGGTGTATGCTCCGGAAAGCCTCTACAAGGAACTCTTCTCACAACATAAAGGACTCAGAGAATTAATAAATAAAGAAATGCGCTCTGTCTTACAAGGAATACTGATTTTTTCTCGAAGCTGGGCTGTGGACTTAGGTCTGCAAGAGAAGCAAGGAGTCATCTGTGAAGCTCTTCTGATTTCCCAGAACAACACCCCGATCTTCTACTCCATCTTCAGCAAGTTGGATGTGGGGTGCAAGGGCTATTCTATGATAGTTGCCCATTCTCTGAAGCAGAAGCTGGTGAACACAGGTGGCTACACTGGGAGATTATGCATCACTCCTTTGGTCCTCCTGCTCAGTCCCGATAGAACGGCACAGACTCATTATGGTTCGGATTTGCAAATTTACCCTGAGTCCTATAACCTTAAAACCACTCAGGACATGGAAGCTCTGTTACAGTCCCTTGTGATAGTCTTATTTGGGTTAAGATCCTTCTTAAGTGAGGAGCTGGGTTCTGAGGTTTTGCACCTACTCACAGATAAGCAGTATGAGTTGCTGTCAAAGAACCTTCGCAGGACTAGACAGCTGTTTGTTCACGGCTTGCCTGGATCGGGGAAGACCATCCTGGCTCTTAAAATCATAGAGAAGATCAGGAATGTGTTTCACTGTCAACCAGATCAAATTCTCTACATCTGTGAGAACCAGCCCTTAAAGAAGTTTGTAAGGTATGCAGTCTGTCTCTGTTCACTTTCTTCTCTTGAGAGTAAACTTTGGCTAGTGTGGCTTTAAGTTTACAAGCTAAGATTCATATTGTTTTTGCCATGTCCAGAGGAATTTAAGAATAGAATTGGGCTTCCTTTGTTTCACTGGGGAAACTTGACTTTGTTTCTTCCATTTTCAGCATGAAAAACATCTGCCAGGCGGTGACCCGGAAAACTTTCATGAAAAATGACTTTGAAGATACTCAACACATCATCATTGATGAAGCTCAGAATTTCCGCACCGAAGATGGTGGCTGGTTTGGGAAGGCAAAAGCCATCACTCAGAGAGCTGAGGCTTGCCCAGGAATTCTCTGGATCTTTCTGGACTATTTCCAGATCAGCCACATGTATTGCAGTGGCCTCCCCCATCTCTCAGACCAGAACCCAAGAGAAGAGCTCACCAGGGTATTCCGCAATGCAGATCCAATAGCCAACTACCTGCAACAGGTAATGCAGGACATCAGAAAAAAGTCTCCACCCAACCTCCCCACCAGGTCCCTACAGATGCTCCATCAACCTGAATGGCCTCAGGGTATACCAGGCAGCTTAGAAATTAGAAACCTGAACTTCGAGAGGGTGGTGAATTATGTGGCAGAGAAGTGCTATTTTTTCTTCAAGAATGGTTATTCTCCCAGAGATATTGCTGTGCTTTTGAGTGAAGCAAGCGAAGTGGACAAATATAAAAATAAGCTACTAGTAGCAATGAGGAAGAGAAGAACTTTTCAGCTCAACAAGGAGGTCCATCTGTTAGTACAGATCAAGGATGCATCAGATATTTTGACTAATCATATTGTATTGGACAGCATCCGTCGATTTTCAGGCCTAGAAAGAAACATCGTGTTTGGAGTCAATCCAGGGGCTGCTGAAACAGCTATTTCCCACAGTCTTCTGCTCTGTCTGTCTTCCAGGGCAAGGAAACATCTGTATATTCTGTATGTTTCTATCTGACGGAAAACCCCAAAGAAGCAATTAGGTAGCTCTCACCTCTAATTGATTGTGAAACTATTTGATCTGAACATTTAAGCATCAAATATTTAATGAGCACTTACTAAGCCATATACTTTTCCAGGTGCTGGGGATTGAGGGTGAGTAACAAACAAGACATCAGAGTCTTCCTTTGGGGCAGAGGCAGAACTTAGTACTTAAGGAAATCGGACATTTCATATTTAATAACCTAAATTTTAAAAATTGTTTTTAATACAGTTGATATGGTTTGGCTGTTTGGTCCCTCCAAATCTTATGTTGAAATTTGATCCCCAGTGTTGAGCGTGGGGCCTGGTGGGAGGTGTTTGGGTCCTGAGGGCAGATCCCTCATGAATGGCTTTTTGCCCTCCGGATAATGAGTGAGTTTTTGCAAGAGCTGGTTGTTTAAAAGAAGTCGGCACCTCCTCCTCCCTCTCTTGCTCCCACTCTCACCATGTGACATGCCTGCTCCTCCTTCACCTTCCACTTTGATTGGAAGTCTCTGAAGCCCTCAGCAGAAGCAGACGTGGGTGCCATGCTTCTTGTACAGTTTGCAGAACCGTGAGCCAAATACACCTCTTTTCTTTATAAATTACCCAGCCACAGGCATTTTCTTATAGCAGCGCAAAATGGACTAATACTACAGCCATGTGCAGAAACGCTTGAATGGCATGTGCGGGGAAAGTGGAAAGGGTTGGAGGAGGGGGTTAGCATGCCTGGCCTTGCAGGGCCCAGGAATGGGTGAGACACATTTCATAATGTAAGAACACAAGCTACACATTGTAGTTTTTTGCAATGCCACATTATATTACTTCATTATTTTCCACTTTTCCTTTTAATGGTGTTAGTGTTTTGGATCACTGTCTTTTAATATACTTTATGTGTGCCTCTTGGTGATTTGGAATCTCTGCTCTTTTGATCTGCTTTCTTATGATTCCTGTGGAGAATCTTAGGTGACTACATGGAGAGAAGACTATCACAGTCCCCCAGGAAGACACTCTGTGTTTTATTAATTGATTTTAAGATGACAAAGGGCCTAAGGGAATGAATATCCTGGACTCAAAGGTTCCATTTTATTTTCCATTTAACTTGCTAATTAATGACATGATAAGGTAAATCTAATATCTTTGTTCTGCTGCATCCTCAGGATTTCAGACACTCTTTCAAAAGTCACTGCTACAAAAGTGCAAATTCCCCATTCGCCATAGGACTCTCAGAAACTCTCACAGTACTTAAAGCCAGACAAATCCATCTTTTCTTAAGGGACAAGCTCTGCCTGAATAAAACTGTATAATGAGTCTGAAGAACACAAAAGAGAACTTGAACAGATAAAAAGAAGACTATGTTTTTGGATAAGGAGATTCAAAATCATAAATATAACCATTTTCACTAAGTTAATTTTTAAATTCAGTGTGTAATCTGAATAAAAATACTGACAGATTTCCCCAGAAGCATTTAAATGATTTTAAAGTTCATTGAAAAATAAAAAGAATATCCAATAAAAATCTAAAAAAGAGGAAACTTGAGTATAATTAGCATTACCAAACATAAAGCTACTATAAATTAAAACAATGTGGTATTGATGTATGGCAGGTCAACAGAACAGAATCAAATGTCTAAAAATCAGTTCAAAATACCTGTGGGAGTGTGGCATATGTTAAAGATGGCATTTAAATTAATTGAGGAAAGATGGATTATTCAATAAATAATGTTGAATGACTTGGATACTTAGCTGGAAAAAAATTAAGCTTAGGCCGTACTTTATACCTGACACCAAAATAAACTCTAGGTGAATAAAATGCTTAAAAATAAAAATATGGAATCATAGAAGTACATAGAGAAAAAGTAGGACTTTTTTTAATAATCACAGTGTGGGGAGAGTCTTAAGTATGGCCTCCAATCAGAAACCAGGGAAGAAAATACTGACAAAAATATTAAACAAAATTATCTTTATAGCAAAAACAGCACAAAAAGGTCAAGAAACAATAGACTGGGAAAATATTTGCAACAAGTATCACAGACAAATAGTTAATTACTTATTTTTTTTAAAAAAGTTTCTATAAATTAAAGAGAAGAATTCTAAGATCCCAATAGAAAAATAGGCAAGAGATTCAACAAAAAAACACAGAAAAGGAATTTTAAACCGTTTCTAAACACACAGGAACATTACTCATGATGGCAGAAGTATCAATTGACAAAAATCATTAAGTTTGATGACATTGTTTGGCAGGGGGAAAAGCACTTTCCTGCATTGCTATAAATTAATACAGCTTCTATCAAGGGCACTCTGGCAGTAGCTAACAAAAATTTAAATGCACATAATCCTTTCTCTAGCAATTTCCCTTTTAGGAATTCTACAAATATACTCAAACATATGTGAAGTACTTCTGTACAGGTAATTGAATTTCACTTTATTTCTAATAGCAGCAGTCTGTAAAGTAGTAAATGTCCACCCCAAAGGGTCTAATGGATGAGTGTATGACATATCAGCACACTATAATACTATGAAGCCATAAAAAAGGGAGATTTCTACATGTACTGATGTGAGACCATTTTTAAGATGTACCATATGGTGAACAAAGCCACATGCCAAAAAATGTCTGTCATATGCTTACAGAGCTTATGTAAGTATGTGCTTGTAAATGCATCTTTGGAAGTATATCTAAAAAACTGATAATAGTATTTGACTCTGGGGAAGGGCAAATGGGTGCCAGAGTGAGAAAAAAAGACAGCTTTTGCTTTTTATGATGTTTGGTTTCTGTACCAATAATTTTGATGTGATTTTTTCTAGGTGTGTTATTTTTTTTAACTTGTTGATGTCATGGTTTTATGAATTAGTTTCTTAGTTTTCTGCCAACCTGTACCCTGGGATAAGCAATCCCTCATGATCATAATGAATAATGGGGAGGGTAAGATTTGAAAAATGCAGAAAATACAAAAATAATAAGACTTTGCCATATGAGATTTATAAATGTTAACATTTTAAGATACTTGCTTCAAGATTTTTTTTTTTAATAAAAGAAATAAAATACTGCAGCTAAATATGAATTCTTCTTTCTTCTCTTTCGCATCCAATTTCTCTCCCCTTCCCCCAGGGGCAGTAACTATCATGACTTTGGTGGGTGTTCTTTCAGGCTATTTGCTCACAGTTTTACACACACATCTGGTGGCATCAGGGCACACCAGTTGTTGTCAGTTGTGGCACAGGATGAAGTGAAGGTATAGGGCAGGGCCCTGGGAATTCAAGTTTAGGAATCTAGTTTCTAAAGGCAATTTAGTTTCTATAGCAACAATAGTAATTATTAAAACTATAGAGTAAACTGGAGTTTTCTTTTTTTTTGAGACAGAGTCTCACTCTGTTGGCCAGGATAGAGTGCTGTGGTGTCAGCCTAGCTCACAGCAACCTCAAACTCCTGAGCTCAGGCGATCCTTCTGCTTCAGCCTCCTGAGTAGCTGGGATTACAGGCATGTGCCACTATGCCCAGCTATTTTTTTTCTATATATTTTTAGTTGGCTAAGTATTTTTTTTCTATTTTTATTAGAGACGGTCCTGCTCTTGCTCAGGCTGGTTTTGAACTCCTGACCTCGAGCAATCTGCCCGCCTTGGCCTCCCAGAGTGCTAGGATTACAGGCGTGAGCCACCATGCCTGGCCTAAACTGTAGTTTTCTGATAGCTCTAGGAAGTATAGACAGTGAAAAATTTGAGATTGAAAGTGAAACTATCCAGTGAAGAACATCCATGGGAATCCAGAACACCTTGCTGACAGTTTTGGAGGGGCTCCTTATCCCCCGTGATTGCAAGGCAGATATGGCTGAGCACCAAGCCACGGTCTTATAAGGTTTGCTGAGTTCAAGGCCATTTAGATCTGCAACCACATCTGATTTCTTACACTAAGAGAAGGGCATTGGTATGAAAGCTGTGGGACCTTGAGACGTTGAATAAGGACATTTGGGCAGATGCTGAGAACTTTGGATCCCCAAATACCTTTAGACAGGTAGCATGCCTAAGGGGATTGTTCTTCCCTTTCATTGACCAGAATGACTGCATTCATGCCAGATGCCTCACTATCTGATGCTGATTTTCCTCAGGACCTAGCCCACCCCATAATAAGAGCTAGATACCAACATAGCCCAGATGTAGAAATGAAGGCTTGTTCCCTGCAGAGATCGCCTGTACACAGAAGTCCCAGGCCTCATCAGTGTTTATCGGCACAGCCTGGGCAGCAAGTATGGGAGTGCATATTAAAGATGTGAAACAAAGGGGGATGAAATAAAAGCTTGATCTGGTTGAAAACCTGGACACCTATTGGGGACCCAGTGTGTGGACTTGGGAGTGGTGTTGATACTCTGCTAGATTGGGCCGATTAATTTTGGCTCCTTCATGCCTGACTCAACATTGGTCTACAGTTAATGAGTTTGAGCTGCCCTGACTTCCATGGCATTTGGTGGAGCCTTGCTACTCAAACTGTGGCCCGTGGAGCTGCAGCAGCAGAATCTCAGATTCCATCCCAGATCTTCTGAATCACAATTTTAGTAAGATCTCTATGTGCTTCCATGCGCATTGTACATTACGATTTAAGAAGCGTTGCTCCAGAGGAAGTAACTCAAAGTCTTAGGAAAGTGAGAATATTGAAATGGAGCCACTATGTGCAAATGGTTAAGTGGCAATGAATGCTTCAACACTACCTCCTAACCGTAATCCCTGAAGGACCCCAGGGGATGCACCTGTCACCAAGGAATTAAGATATGTATTGATGAGGAGGGTACCAGCAGGGTTGGAGTGAGGGGGAGCCAAGCAGACACCCAGGGCACAAAGTTTAAGGAGGCACTCACCCTCAGGTGCTGATCCTGTGTCTGTTTGAACCTGAGAGTGAGCACCTCCTTAAATATTGTACTTGCCTGTCTCACTAGCCCTGGGCACTAGCATCCTTGGCTCTATGGTGGTGGTTCTCTATAAGCCAGAAATGATAGTAGGGTAAGCGCATCGAAACTGGCTTTCCTTATTACAATAAAAGTTACGGGATCTAGCAGCGGTAGAGGCCAGGTAGTGGGAGAGCACAATTATCCCAATAAGCCAAGAGTGGCAATCCAGTGCTTTGACCAGCAGGGATCTGTCATGATGATCATGACATCTCTAGAAATTAAATAGAGGAGCAGTCTACCAAAACGCTGCTTGCCATAGTTAGGCAGGAAAATTCTAGATGTGCTGGGCATAAGGCTACTTCTAGCTGCCATGGTGGGGATTCACAGCCCCTTACCCAGTTTCTAAATATAAGCTAATTCTAAATCTCGCCACTCTTTGAGAAAGATCCTGTTACATGGCTACAAGCACATTCTGTGAATCTTCCTCCAATTCTTCCCCAGAGGGACCTGCAGACATTTAATAGGGTGACTGTGCACTGGGAACTGGAAATATCCGGGGGTTATTAGTTTCTGACTCTGAACCAACAGAAAACTGAAACGCCATGTTGGTTCAGTAGGGAGAGTGGGGGCCCGGGAGCCATACAACCACTTGTCCTTTGATTATTTCTCTAGTCTGGACAATATATAGAAGTCATAGAAACTGGAAACTGGCAGAATGCCCATGTCGGTTTCCTGATCCAAAAAATGAGAGTTATCACAGTAGGAAAGGCTAAGTAGAAGCCGCTAGAATTGTACTCCTCACCCCCATCAAAAATAGCAATCCACATTCCTGGGGGGCAATTTCAGAGATAGACCCACCATCAGTAACTTAACAGATGCAGGGGTAGTGGTTCCTATCACATCCTCACTTAACCCACTTCTCTGGCTGGTGGAAATTTAGTTTATTTTAACATGTTCCCCACCAGGACCCCTTCAGTATACACCAGGTTAATAATATAAACCCAGGAAAGGTAGCAACTAGCCAGCATTTCTCAAAGGTACATATGAGTCACCTGGTGGGGGATGGGAGTCATCTCATTTTAATGCAGATTCTGAGCTAGTACATCTGGAATCCATCTATTTTTAGTAGAAAAAAACTATTCTAGATTCAAAGTGAGGTCTGCAGACCAGCAGCTTCTGCATGAACTGGAATCTCATTAGAAATAAAGCATGGCAGGCCTCGCCTGGACAGACCTTCTCACTTAGGAGCGGGAAGGTGCAGCTCTTCAGGGGAACTGGTCAGTGTTTCCTCACTGTTTCTCGGAGCTGCCTGCTCACCTTTTTTAGCTGCTTCTCTTTAAACTTGTGTTTTCATAAAAATTCAATAGACTTTTATTGATTCACTCTTTCCTTTTTTTTTTTTTTTCAGTACTTCTTCTGAGGCAGGGCTAGAGACAACAGTCATATATATAAGGAGGCCAAGAATTTTCTATTTCTTTTCTTGGCCACTCTTTTTTTTATTTTAGCCTATTATGGGGGTACAAGTGTTAAGGTTACATATATTGCCCATGCCCCCCTCCCCCCTCTAGTAAGAGCTTCAAGTGTGTCCATCCCCCAAATGTTGCACATCTTACTCGTTGTGGTTGCATATACCCATCCCCCCTCCCTCCCTCTGGACACCCGATAAATGTTACTCCTATATGTCCATTTAGGTGTTGACCGTTAATACCAATTTGCTGATGAGTACATGTGGTGCTTGTTTTTCCATTCTTTTTATATATATATATATATATATATTTATTTATTTCTGCATTATTATGGGGGTACAGATTTTAAGGTTTCAATAAATGCCCTTTCCCCCCTCCCCCCACAAGTCTGAGTTTCCAGCATGACCATCCCCCAGATGGTGCACATCTCACTCATTATGTATGTATATACCCGCCCCCCTCCCGCCTCCCCCTGCCCAATACCCTATTACTGTAGTACCTATGTGTCCACTTAGGTGCTGCTCAGTTAATACCAGTTTGCTGGTGAATATATGTGGTGCTTGTTTTTCCATTCTTGGGATACTTCACTCAGTAGTATGGGTTCCAGCTCTAACCAGGGACATGTAAGATGTGCTATATCACCGTTGTTTCTTAGAGCTGAATAGTACTCCATGGTATACATATACCACATTTTATTAATCCATTCTTGGACTGATGGGCACTTGGGCTGTTTCCACAGCCTTGCGATTATGAATTGTGCTGCTATAAACATTCGAGTGCAGGTGTCTTTTTT
>VSMD01038986.1:0-30430 GCA_008750895.1 Mirza zaza | reverse complement strand
AGGCCGGGCGCGGTGGCTCAAGCCTGTAATCCTAGCTCTCTGGGAGGCCGAGGTGGGCGGATTGTTTGAGCTCAGGAGTTCGAGACCAGCCTGAGCAAGAGCGAGACCCCATCTCTACTATAAATAGAAAGAAATTAATTGGCCAACTAAAATATATATAGAAAAAATTAGCCGGGCATGGTGGCACATGCCTGTAGTCCCAGCTACTTGGGAGGCTGAGGCAGCAGGATTGCTTGAGCCCAGGAGTTTGAGGTTGCTGTGAGCTAGGCTGATGCCACGGCACTCACTCTAGCCTGGGCAATAAAGTGAGACTCTGTCTCAAAAAAAAAAAAAAAAAAAAAGACTGAAGAAGCACAAGTATTTCAGCTTAGCAACTGGGACCCAGGTTCTCAATAAGCACAGCTCCCATTAGTGGTATAAGGAGATATCTGATAAAGGGTTGCGGTAGAGAGGACATGAATGCTTCAGTGATTGATGGACACCAAATAAGTAAAAGGCCCTGGGGGCTGTAAGGCATTTGAGAAGGCTAAGCTCTCTGGGAGGAGTACTGCATTTACTTCTCTGTTTCCCAGGCAACCAAGCCAGCCCTTTATCCCTTCACTTTTATCATTGGAGCAGAATGAAAGGTAATTGGGTTAATTATTAAAGCAGCACTAGCTAGTACCACCACCACTAATTGTCCATTTATCTGGGGTTTATTCCAACTCAACATCTTAATTGATGTTGAGTTGGAATGTGCCAATCACTTTATTTGCCTGGCTACTGGGTACCAGATGGGTACAGAGAAGAAAGATAAAGGGAGATAAAAGAGATAAAGTATCCAACACTAGAATTATTATTCATTTCTGGTCATACTCATTTAAGTAATACCATGGTGGTATTCAACTGTATTCACAATTATTCACCTTTCCCAAGACGTGCCAATTCAAATGAAGATGTGCTATGTTAAGCAATTTATTGTACTAGATAGCTATGATACCAGGTGGCGAAATCAAGCTAATTCCTAAAAGTCAGCAAGCTTGAGGCTCCAGAAGCCCAACCACCCTATTTGGCCAAACTAGACTAGACAGGCCTCCCTGATAGTAATTTCCTAAGGTACCAAGGAAGTGGGGAACATCTAAGAGAGAGTATTGGTATTTTTAAGAGATGAGAGGGGCAAAAGACAACCAAAAATAAAGTTAAGAAAAAAAAGAAAAGTAAGTTCTTATAAAAGGTATAGCTGCTATCTTTCCCATACCAGGCAACAAACAAGGATGCCTGAGACATAAGATTATATAAAACAGTGAGTTAACACTGTATTGTTGGGTTTGTAACACAAACAGATGTAATATATATAATATCAAAAAGAAGGTGGAAAGGAATGGAACTACAGTGGAACAAAGTTTCTGTATCTTACCAGAATTAAATCTGTATAAATCTGAAGATTCTGATAAAATATAGTTCAAAAACCAATAAAGAAATTAAAATGGTACATTAGATGACATCCATTTAAGATAAATTAATTCAGTAAAGGAGACATTAGAAATAAAGAAAATAGTAAAATGGCAGACAAAAACCCAACAATGTCAATAACATTAAATGTGACTAGACTAAGTAATCCAATCAAAAGGCAGAAATTATCAGGCTGTATAAAAACACACTTTCTATAAGATGTACACTTCAGATTCAATGATCTAAACAGGTTGACAGTGAAGAAATGGAAAAATATGTAACATGTAATCAACCACCATGAAAGAGCTGGAATAGCTACACTAACATAAGATAAAAATTGACTTTAAGACAAAAATATTACTAGAGACAGAGGGACATTTTATAATTATAAAAGAGTTAATTTATCAGAAAGATATATCAATCATAGATATATATGCACCTAACGACAAAGCCCCAAAATATATGAATCAAAAATTAATAAAACTGAAAGGAGGGCTGGGCACAGTGGCTCACACCTGTAATCCTAGCACCCCAGGAGGCTGGGGCGGGAGGATGACTTGAGCTCAGGAGTTTGAGACCAGCTTGACCAAGAGTGAGACCCTGTCTCTACAAAAAATAGAAAAAATTAGCCAGGTGTGGTGGCTCAGGCCTATATTCCCAGCTATGCTGGAGGCTGAGGTAGGAGGATCGCTTGAGCCCAGGATTTTGAGGTTGCAGTGAACTTCAACGATGTTACTGCACTCTAGCTGGGGCAACAGAGTAAGACACTGTCTTAATTGAGGGGAGGGAAACTAAAGGGAGAAATACAGAATTCAGCAATAATAGCTGGAGATTTCAATACCCTACTCTCAGTGATACACTGAACAACAAGACAGAAAATCAGCAAGGATATATAAAACTTGAAAAACACTGTCAATCAACTAGACCTAACTGGCACCTATAAAACATCCTACCCAACAACAGAATACATGTTCTTCTCAAACAAACAGACAACATTCTCTGGGATAGCCCATATGCTAAACTATAAAACAAGTTCCAATAAATTCAAATTAATTGAAATCATACAAAGTATGTTCTTAGGCCACTGTGACACTCAATAAGAAATCTACAACAGAAGGAAATGTGGGAAATTCACAAACATATGAAAATTGAACAACACACTCCTAAACAACTAACAGGTCAAAGAAGAAGAAATCATAAGAAAAATTAGGAGAACTGGGCACAAAGCCATTTCTAGCCCAAGACACTCAACCAGGCCCTGATGACTTGTGGCTAAGAGCAAGAAAATCCTGACACTTCCCATTGATTTTAATCAAAATAGCAAATTAAGTACATCAGGCCCACATCTGCTGGAAGCAGATGCTCATTAGGATGAAAGTCAAAAAGATTATGTAGGACAGATAACTAATATCCTACATTACCCAGGTCCCTACCTCTCAGAAGTTTTTTTTTCCTTCTAGTAATTACCAGGAGGCTGTCAAATGCCAGGGCTTCTCCCTTCACTTTCATGAGGCTTCAAACATGCAGAAAAATATTATAAGCTTAAGAACCTTTTGGCAGATACTACTTGAAGTCAAGCAAAACATGGCACAGAAGACAGAATAGAGGTCTTATGAGTTAGGCAAATCTATTATTAAAGTTCTAGGTCAGCCACTCACAGTGTTATACTAGGCAAGTGACATAACTTCTCTGATCCTCAGTTTTCTTCTTGGCAGAATGGAAATGCTAACGCCTATCTCACAGGGTTGTCACAATGATTAAAGGAGACAATGTATGAGAAAGCACTTAGGGCAGAACCTGGCCCATAGTAGGCAGTCATTAGCTTCATTTCAGTTGCTGTTACTACATAGAGCTAGAGTTGTCTGGTAAAATGTCAGCAGGGGGAGCTCCCCAGACTTTTGTGTATTTCTACAAAAATATACTTGGTACAGTTGCCGTAGCTTTAAATGTATTTATATCTTTTTCGATATGAATATAGAATTTGTGTTGCTGAAGATGGGGTATGCCCTGGGTTGATGAGTGTTGAAGGCCACCACAGGAACCTACTGAATTGTGGGGACAGCACCAAGATAAGGGAGAAGGCATGAAGATTAACAGACTATCAAAACATTTCTCTATAGCAGCTTCTGTTTCCTATTGCTAGCTAAGGTTCTTGTGGGAGGAAGTAAACAGAATAGATCTTGATTTTCTGCGTATCCATTTTTGTTGTGATTATGAATGGCATTAGGTAGGGAATGGACTCATTTGCCACCACAGCACTGGTCACACCTCCTAAAACTGTAGATAATGTGTCTGCTTCATCCCTCCAGGGCTGACAAATTTCCAAGTTTCAACCCTGCAAAAAGGGACTCACCATATAAAGGTTCCACTTATGTTTGGGGCCAAGAACTAAATGGCAACACTGAGATACAGCCAACCACCTAGACTTTGAGCTACAGCAAGATGGAGATCATGTCTGTTTCATTCACTCTGGTAGCCTAGGACAGTGCCTGGCACATAAGAGCTGCCGAACAAATATCTGCTGAATGTAATTGTTCTGGGACCATTACAACCTCATTCCAATCATACAAAACAAAGTGCCTTTCCAGGAAAATTGGGAGTGCTTACTGTTAAAAGGCCAATTTCTATTTCACTCTGAAAGCTATTATTATAGCAGCTCAATTACACGATCACAAGTAAGTTTAATAAAAAGCAAAACATCTGTATCCAGGAGGGCAAGTAGGCTTGGGGAAGAGGCTGTTACATAACAAGATTTTCCTCAGCAAGCACCACTGGGTCATAAAAAGCTATGTCCAGTAACCACACAAAATAGAGGAATTAAAACAAATAACAAAAATGCTGATGGTCAGCAAAGTTCCCTGGGAGCTCTTTCCCTCCTATAGAAAAGGTCCTGGAAAAAGAATGATATTTTGATGCTTTGTCCTTTAAAACAACTGTGGGAAGGCAGACTAAGTAAGAAGGTTGTGTCAAGTGCAAGCTCTGGAATCCACCACCTGGGCTCAGCTCAGGCTCCTCTCCTTCGTAACTGCATCATTCTGGGCAGGTAGCCCTTGGGGCTACAGGTTCCTCCACTGCTAATGAGGTAATAGCACCTACCTCATAGCATTACTGTGAGACAGAAATGAAATATGTGTAAACCACTTATTAATAAAACGCTTCCGGCAGGGCGCGGTGGCTCACACCTGTAATCCTAGCATTCCGGGAGGCCGAGGCGGGTGGATTGCTCGAGGTCAGGAGTTCAAAACCAGCCTGAGCAAGAGCGAGACCCCGTCTCTACTATAAATAGAAAGAAATTAATTGGCCAACTAATATATATAGAAAAAATTAGCCAGGCATGGTGGTACATGCCTGTAGTCCCAGCTACTTGGGAGGCTGAGGCAGGAGGATCACTTGGGCCAAGGAGTTTGAGGTTGCTGTGAGCTAGTCAGACTCCACGGCACTCACTCTAGCCTGGGCAACAAAGCAAGACTCTGTCTCAAAAAAAAAAAAATAATAAAACGCTTCCTAGCATATAGCAAGTGCTCAATAAATGTTAGGCTTTTTTGTTGCTATTATTATTGTTGGAATTTTCTTAAGAGAAGAAAATAAATGATACAACTGACAAAAAATATCAACTATGGGACTTTAAAGAAAAGATTAATAGATACTCTGTAACATGTACCTTGAAAAAAATAGAAGAAACTAGTCTAATTATGAATGGAAACCATCTGCTAATCTAACCTAAGAGTGAGGTCTAGGAAGTCTAGATTTCCTTCTCTTAGTGGCATTTTGCATCTTTTGCTAGAGAGATTTACTCAGATTCCCCATCTGTAAACAACTGTCTGCTGGAACACAGCCCCTATATTCAAAGGTGAAATTAGGCCATTTGGGATCAGACCACTGTGCGTGAAGTAGGGAATAGGAAATGGAGGTAAGGAGTTATTGGAGGCATGAAGGAAAAAACCAACATACAGCTGTACCAAAAAAGCTAAATGCCAAGGAAACAGAGATTTGCCAACAGTAGAGGAGCAGGAGGTGCTGTGTGGGGTAGTGGAGGCAGATGTCTAGAACAAAGAAGGGTGGAGAAGAACTCTGTAGTATTGCCTGGCAGCAAGTGATTATCTGCCAGTGAAGAGCTTCCACATGCCTTTGGTCAAATCACATGGAAATGTCAGGCAAGGAGAAGCACAGGGCTGTAGGGTCTGTTTTACAACTAGGGCCAGAGCCCTCCTCAGATGAGGCTCTCAGGAGACCATGGTGTAGTTTGGTCCCCTGCCAGGAAGTCCTGCTATATAGCAGAGAAACCACTGATATTTCTGGGATTTCTGGGCCTTGTTGTTGGGTCAAACATACTACTTAAGGAAGGCCAGTTCCCATGGCCTTGATGCTGTCACAGTAGCTCAGTTACAAATCATGAAATAAAGCCTGCAAGGTTCCCACACAGCCTGACTATGCCACTGCCTCGGCAGATCCCTTCCTACCTTTAATCAGTATATGGTCCAGATTTTCCAAAACAGATGTCATTTAAAAATTTTTAATAAAGATGCTTATTGGCCAGGCGCGGTGGCTCACGCCTATAATCCTAGCACTCTGGGAGGCCAAGGTGGGCTGACTGCTTGAGGTCAGGAGTTCGAAACCAGCTTGAGCAAGAGCGAGACCCCATCTCTACTATAAATAGAACGAAATTAATTGGCCAACTAATATATATAGAAAAAATTAGCCGGGCATGGTGGCACATGCCTGTAGTCCCAGCTACTCGGGAGACTGAGGCAGAAGGATTGCTTGAGCCCAGGAGTTTGAGGTTGTTGTGACCTAGGCTGATGCCACGGCACTCACTCTAGCCTGCGACTAGAGAAGTGAGACTCTGTCTCAAAAAAAAAAAAAAGATGCTTATTAAAGATACCTCTAAATGTGGCTTGACTTTTATGCCTTTGCACATATAAATTTGCAATGTGGCAGTGGAGGTTGGAGGAGAGGGGAGAAAGTGAGATGGGGAAACAACTTCTGTCACACAAAAAAAGGGAATTCTGGTTTGTTTCTTTCTCTAGAGACTGACCAGACACAACAGCAAATACAATGTCTCAGAGCAGAAAAACACTGGTCACTAAGTTCTTCAACCATTATAAAACTGCCTCAATAGGGCTTGCCCAGCTCATTTTCTGTTCTAGGAGATTTCTGCACCACCTGCATGGTTTTCTCCCCCTCCTCCTTCTTCAGAAGATTCCACAGTGCCTGGAAACTCCATGTGCTGGCAGCAGCGAAGGGTTGGAGAGGTGTGCATTAAGCTCCTAATTAAATCACAGGATCTGGCTCATGAGTGTCTCACCAACCAAAACATGAACAAGATACCTTTATCATTCAATTAAAACCATAGCCAGAATTTAATTGCTGGATTAAGAAACAAATGGTTTAAACAAATAATTTTAAGAAAAGGTCTGAGAGAAGTAAAAATGGGCAGGGGAAAGTTTTCCTCAACCCTGCATTTCCTGCTTTGAAGTAAGGAACTAAGCACAGGACCCCAAAACACAGTTTTCAGCCAGATGCTAAGATAGCATCATATCAACACCAGTAAAGGAAGGAGAAGCTTTACATGGCTTCCTATCTCTTCATATTTTCAAAATCCAAAGACACATTCCTTACCTGCCAGGACCCTGTTTACAGAAGAGTGTGTAGCCAAGCCAGGCTGTCCACGTTCATGAAAAATCCCAGCATAAGGCAAGTACTCAGGCAGCAAAAAACGCCTACAAGAAGGAATCACATGTGAAAAGCTGATTAAAAACTACACGAAGCAAAAGAGATACTATAATACTAACTACCTACATTCAAAAATCTAGGCTATAAGATCCATTGAACCTAAAGAATACAGATGCCCAGAAATGAGTAAAAATTCCCAGGATTTATCCTTTCACAGATTTTTACCTCCTTCCTATCCTTCCTTTTATTTTATTTATTTATTTATTTATTTTTAATTTTTTTTTTTTTGTGAGACAGAGTCTCACTTTATTGCCCAGGCTAGAGTGAGTGCCGTGGCATCAGCCTAGCTCACAGCAACCTCAAACTCCTGGGCTCAAGCGATCCTGCTGCCTCAGCCTCTCAAGTAGCTGGGACTACAGGCATGCGCCACCATGCCCGGCTAATTTTTTCTATATATATTAGTTGGCCAATTAATTTCTTTCTATTTATAGTAGAGATGGGGTCTCGCTCTTGCTCAGGCTGGTCTCGAACTCCTGAGCTCAAACAATCTGCCCACCTCGGCCTCCCAGAGAGCTAGGATTACAGGCTTGAGCCACCGCGCCCGGCCTATCCTTCCTTTTAAAGTAAAGTTCCTGGCCAGGCATGATTGCTCATGCCTATAATCCCAACACTCTGGTAGGCAAAGGCAGGAGGATCACATGAACCCAGGAGTTTGAGACCAGTTTGGGCAACATAGAGAGACCATGTCTCTACAAAAAATTAGCTGGGTACAGTGGCACATGCCTGTAGTCTCAGCTATTCTGAAGAATGAGGTGGAAGGATCACCTGAGCCCAAGAGTCCAAGGCTACAGTGAGTTACATAATCACATCACTGAACTCCAGCCTGGGTGACGCAGTGAGGCCTCATCTAAAAAATAAATAAATAAAAATAAAATAAAGTTCCCTAGGGCTTCTATTCTGGAACAGGATGATCCCAATGCCATTTGTCTATCTCTTTTCATTGTGGCTAATCATCACCTATCAAGTCTTTAGATGGCAGGGCTGGACTGTAGGCTAACTGGGAAATAATTCCAGATATGGACAATCTAACAGAAAGCAGGTTTAAAACTAAATCCTAGGCTCTAATAAACGCTTCCTCTGTTGCTCACAACCCAGTTCTTACCTTGGGACAAAGCGTCCAAGTGAAGGTGCAGACATCCGGGCATTGCGTGGAGCTCGGTGCCTGGATCTGTCGCCATTGTCCCTGGAGAAAACAAAAAGACCACACATAAGAGAGTCACTAAGGCAGATTTACCCCCCAGCCCCAAAGACAAGCAGCCCCCAAACTAAATTCCTCTACTCAGGAGAGGACTCCATAGAAATCAGTCATCTGGTTGCTCAGATATTGTGTGGCACATTAATAAAACACAGTTCTGGAATACCACAACTAAAAGATTTGAGCATTTACCAACAGTCTATGAAGGAGGAGGAGGATTTTTCTTGAGTTAATGTGGTTTCTGAACCCTGAAGCATCTGAAATTGAAGCCAAGTTTAGTTCCTGGGATCTGGAATGGATATACATAAACTTCTTTTTCTATATTGTGAGATGCAAAAAAATGTGGCTTTAAGGGTCTTAAAGGAAGAAAAATTCCCCCATCAATTTTATTTGGCAAATGATTATCTTCAAATGAAGTCTGTTTAGGTCCTCTGTGTGAAAAAAATCATTGATAAGTGAAAGAAAAAAAATACACATAGAAGAAAAAGACAGTCCTTTGTTTTAGAGACTAAAAAATTTACAATGGTGAAGAATTTTAGAAAATGCAATCCAAAGCCAGATCATTTGAGTAAAAAGATAAAAGTCTAGGTATTATTTTTATGGACTTTCAAAGTAATAGTAATAACCACCATTTATTAAGCATCTACAAAGTTCTAATACAAAGGTCATTAATGTTTAATAATAACCCCACTTAATCCTTTTAGCTATCCCATGAAGTATTATTAGTTCTGTTTTACAGATTAGAAAACTAAAGACCAGAGAGGCAAATACCCAAGGTCACTTAAGTAAGCAGCAGAGGCAGGTTTCAAGGAAGATCTGACTGTGAAGCCCTAGATCTTTCTACCACCCTTCACTGATTCCTATGAGAAAAGAGAAGAAAGGAACTTCACGTGGTTTAGTTTCCAATACATCAAAGGAACAGCAAGCCAAAGGGCACTGGCTGGACAGAGCAGTTAATTAGCTGCTTAACCAACTCCACAAAATAAATGAACCTCTGACAGCTTGATTTGGGACATTTTTTGAATTCTCCCTTCTCCCTTTGGATTATCTTCAAATCAAAGAAATAATCTTCAAACTGGCTCTGGAACCAAAGTTAATTCAAAACTTAGGCTTATTAAGTGGACCACCAGGAGCTTCACTAGTCAGAAACAAAAGCCTATAGTGGTTCTTATTTTTTTGGTAGAATTGGCTGTTGAACATTAAGAGACAAATCAATACCAGGGATATTGGAAGCTGATCCATTAAAAGTCAGTACTTGGTTTTTCTTTTCCCAAAAGAGAAAGTACATTATTGTTTTCCTTAACATAGCATATTCCTTTGACATGAAACTCTATAGATGAAAGGAGGGGTGAGAAGAAAACGATAAGACTAAATGGGGAAGTAAAAAGAATGAGATCAGATTGCAGTCACTGAGGACCCCAAAATTATTACACATGCATACAAAGGAGTAGGTAAATATCAAACAAATAAGATAGGTCCCAAATTAAGCATATTATCATTTTTTGAATATATGTAGATTCCAACTGTGAGCAGTTAAAATACTAATTCATTTAAAAGTACAGCCTGGGCGCCAGTGGCTCACGCCTGTAATCCTAGCACTCTGGGAGGCTGAGGCGGGCAGACTGCTTGAGGTCAGGAGTTCAAAACCAGCCTGAGCAAGAGTGAGACCCCCGTCTCTACTATAAAAATAGAAAGAAATTAATTGGCCAACTAATATATATATAGAAAAACTTAGCCGGGCATGGTGGCACATGCCTGTAGTCCCAGCTACTCAGGAGGCTGAGGCAGGATTGCTTGAGCCCAGGAGTTTGAGGTTGCTGTGAGCTAGGCTGACCCCACGGCACTCACTCTAGCCTGGGCAGCAAAGCGAGTCTCTGTCTCAAAAAAAAAAAAAAGTACAACTGAGGCCGGGTATGGCGGCTCATACCTGTAATCCCAGCACTCTGGGAGGCTGAGGCAGGAGGATCGCTCAAGGTCAGGAGTTAGAAACCAGCCTGAGCAAGAGAAAGACCCTATCTCTACTAAAAATAGAAAGAAATTAATTGCCCAACTAAAAATATGTAGAAAAAATTAGCCGGGAATGGTGGCACATGCCTGTAATCCCAGCTACTCAGGAGGCTGAGGCAGAAGGATCAATTGAGCCCAGGAGTTTGAGGTTGCTGTGAGCTAGGCTGATGCCACGGGCACTCTAGCCCAAGCAACAGAGTTGAGACTGTCTCAAAATCTTTTTTAAGATTTAAGAGTACAATTGAATTTATGATAGCTTTTCATTATTGCATATTTTACTCACCAATGGGCACTAAAAATATAACTAAGTATCATGAGATGAGCTAGACCTGTCTCTTAAAAAAAAAGTAAAAATAAAAACTAAACTAGAAAGAAGCCTTATGGGGCAAATCCAATTACTTTTTTCTACAGACATGAGAGAGAGGTGGCTTTCCCAAATCACATGGCAGAGCTGACAATTTGTTCCTGCAAGGTCCAAATATTCACCTCTTTCTGGACCACAAACAATACTCTATCTGGTGTTAGCAGGGTTGAAGAACAGGGAAGGAGAAGACAGTACAGTTGATAATACTGAGCAGTTGCCAATGCCTGGAGACGACACAGAGCTCAATGAAAGGACACACAAGAAGGCAACAGAGAAAAATGTACAAACACTAGGGCTAGGAAAAATGTGGACTCCTACAGCACATACCACAAGTGTCTTTTTGTTGTTATTAATATTAAAACCTAAAAACAATCAACTTCTTTCTGATTCAGTTGCTCCCTCTATTTTAAAAAAGGGGTTAAGATGGTAAAGTTTATGTTATGTGTATTTTGCCACAGCAACAAAAAAACCTGAAGGTGAGGGGGGTGCGCAAAATATAGCCAGAGATAATAGCTGTACAGTATTTAGAGATTACTGGAGAATATATAAAGGGAAATAAGACTGATATCAGGCCGTGCGCGGTGGCTCACGCCTGTAATCCTAACACTCTGGGAGGCCGAGGCGAGCGGATTGCTTGAGGTCAGGAGTTGGAAACCAGCCTGAGCAAGAGCGAGACCCCGTCTCTACTATAAATAGAAATAAATTAATTGGCCAACTAAAATATATATAGAAAAAATTAGCCAGGCATGGTGGCGCATGCCTGTAGTCCCAGCTACTCGGGAGGCTGAGGCGGCAGGATTGCTTGAGCCCAGGAGTTTGAGGTTGCTGTGAGCTAGGCTGATGCCACAGCACTCACTCTAGCCTGGGCACGACTCTGTCTCAAAAAAAAAAAAAAAAAAAAGAGTGGTGAAGCAGGAGCTAAATGGCATTTCAAAGTGTAGGGAAGATTACAAATTGAAAGCATTGAGAACTCTAGCAAAGAAGGAAAAAGGACAGAATAGGATCCAGAATGATTAGGATAACATGAAACATAGTAAACACACAATATGAGATGTTTCCCGTAGCAGAAAAAACCCCAAAGCCCTCTAGGAGAATATAGCCTATAATAAAAACAGCTCAAACATTTACTGACCAGGAAAACCCTTGAAAACGGGAATGAGTTAAGTGGAAGAGGCCAGCATACATATCAAAATTGCATTGGTGGTACAATGGTGGGCACAGCTGCCTTCCAGAATATACAACAAAAGGACGAGATAGACAAGAAGAGGGGGAAAAAGCACTTGGCTTTAGTATTGTCACACAAAAATCCCAGTCCAAAGGCATAGCTACAAATAAACTAAAGGTAGAAAGAGTACTAATGACTCTCTAGATTCCACAGTTTGGAAAGAAACGAGGATTCAGCAATAAGGAGTTGAGATGGGGAAACAAATTCCAATGCATATGACGTGGAGGGAGAACTGAAGCAAGGGGAGAAGGATAATGGTAAGAGTTTCAAGAAAAGAGCAAAGAAATTAAAAGTATTTAAATATTTAGAAAACTACATAAAATCTGCCACTCATTTCAGTACTGATACAAGGTCAAGAAAAAGCAAGGTTTCATGAGATGGAAGGAGGCAAAATCAGTCAGGTAGAGACAGAATACAAGCAGATTGGAAGATGTTTGCCAGATGAACAGTGGGAGAAAGGCAGACGGAGAGAGGCAGTTTACCTAAGAAATACTGAAGGGCGCTAAATACTGGGGTCTAACATAACATAGACAAAGCCCTTTCCACGGGTGGAGCCTTAAAACCAAGTGTGAAGAACAGAGTACACAAATATGCTGGTATTGCTCCTCCAATATGGGAGGAATACTTTTCAGGGAAGTACCAGAGAAATCCTCATCATTTTCAACAGCTAGAAGCTGCCTTTAAGCCAGCAGGATAGAAGCTAGCTGGGTTATTAATGGCTTTCCCAGTTGCTGAACTCTGCAACTCTGATTAACTCTCAGAGGGGTATTTGGGAAGAAGGGGAAAAATATTTTCTTATGAAAGATTTTACCAGAAAAAAACACCTTTCAAACAATCAAGCATCCCAGACAAGTGCTGAATATAAGAAGATGCATTTCAAGAACAAGACAGAAACACAGCAGCAAGTCTTTTGCTAAATGTCCAGGATTAATTTGCCTCAGAGAGAGGCTGTAATTTAAAGGAATAAAAAATGCACCTACAGACTATTGTCTGAGTCCTGACCAGACAGTCAGATTGTCATTGCTCCTCAATGACAAACAGCTGTGACTTGGGCCTTTATAAATGAAGCTCTTGCAGCAGAAAGCTCAAAAGGCCATTGTCCCTTTGACAGCACATGTTTGACTTTGCTGAAAACTAGACTATTAAAAAAAATATTTGTTTCCCTATGCTCCTCTGTTTCTACTCCATCTCTAGACAATAGAGGCCTAGTTGGTATTCCTGTCTCTGAATGACACAGTGATCTTGGCCAAGTCCTTTCCTTACTCAGTGCTGGCAGTAAGAACCTGGGGCCCCATTCTATACTTTCAAGGACTGGTACACAAGCAAGGGTTTAGTTTTCTGAGTCCCAGCTGCTATGATTCATAGGGAAAAGCTAATGGCATGGGTCTCCTGGAACTGCAGAGCCTTCATTCTTCTCCAAGGAATAGTAATATAAGAGATAATTTACCATTTACAAATTCCTCTCCTCTCTTATTCTACCTTTTAATTTCATCTGCCTACATTATGCAAATCCATATTCCCATAGAGCATTTTATGTTAAAAATAAGCATATAAATCTAAGGGTTATGTCTTCCCTCCTTCCCCCCCCCCCCCCCAGTTTAATTCTTTCTTTCTGTATTTTCCCATTCTAAGCTCAGGCACAATACAGACATATTTCATAAACGTAGTTCGAAATTGGCTCCAGTAGGAGCAAAAAAGGACTTAGGTAGCATTTTACTTGGAGAAACAGGAAGTAAGATGGCTCTGCTCTTAGGCTGCTCATTCCCCCAGAAACATTCACAGACAGGTCCCATCTTAGAAAATACCAAGGCCTCTTAAGCCCAGTATTTCCAATTCAGCCCTCAAATATCCTTATCTATACTATACCCACTGCTTTCTAACTGGTTCCCCTGCATCAGTACACTTGCCACTTTAGGTCACCTTAACCAATACTGTCAGAGTTAGCTGCCTAAAATACATATTGAATAATGGCTGGCCCCAGATAAAGTCTACACTTCTCAGCCAGGTATTTCAGACCCTCCACAGTTCAGAGCTTTCTGATCTGTCTTTCATATCACAAATACTCCATAGTTCTACTCACGGATCCATTCAGGGTCCCTGAATAAACCCTGTATATCTCCTGTCTCTGGGCTTTTGCTTAAGCTGTTCCCTTTATCTAGACTCTCCCTCCCTACACCCATCCTTCACATCAATTCCTAAACCAGAGTTCTATGCAGTCCTCAACATTTAGCTCAAATCCACGAAGTCTTCTCACATCTCCCCAAATACTCTTTCCTTTCATACAACACTGACCTAGTACTTCAGTGGTAACTGATTACAGCCTATCTTTTTACATAGGTAAAAATCTGATTTTATTCCATAGTTTAAAACACTTCAATGACTCCCTCTCACCTCTGAGAAGAAGGTCACCTCCTTTGCAAGGCACAGAAGACTCTCAGCACTGTAACTTTAGAGGCTCATCTCCTGCCACATATCTTGGACTTTATAGTCTAGCTACACCTATCAACAAGGCAATTTCCGGCTGGGCATGGTGGCTCATGCCTGTAATCCCAGCACCCTGGGAAGCTAGGGTGGGAGGATCACTTGAGGTTAGGAGCTCGAGACCAGCCTGAGCAACCTATCTCTACAAAAAATAGAAAAATTAGCTAGGTCCAGTGGCATGCACCTATAGGCCCAGCTACTTGGGAGGCTGAGGCAGGAGGATCACTTGAGCCCAGAAGTGTGAGGATGCAGTGAGCTATGATCACACCACTGCACTCTATCCCAGGCAACAGAGCAGGACTCTGCTTTCATTAAAAAAAAAAAAGCAATTTCCAAGAATATTCCATGCTGTTTCATGTTTCCATAATCATGCATTTACAGCCAATCTAAGAACATTGTTTCCTTCAATGTTACTTTGGATAATGCTGATGAGGAAAAAAACCCAATTTCACCGGGGCCACTCTCTGTGTAGAGGTTCCACGTTCTCCCCATGTCTGCATGGGTTTTTTCAAGGTACTCTGTTTTTTTCCCACATCTCAAAATGTGCATGTGAGGTGAGCTGGTGTGTCTAGACTGTCTCAGTCTGAGTGAGTGTCGGTGGGAGTGTGATTGTGGTATGCCCTGTGATGGAATGGCATCCTAGCCAGGGATAGGGTCCAGCCACTCATGGCCTGAACTGGAATTAAGTAGGTTGGAAAATAAATGAATAAATATAAATTAGTGTAAAATAAAAATTTGTAAAGTATGCAATAATCATACAGATGAACAATAACAGCAGTACAAAAGCACTCGGTGAGCCCACCATATTTTGAACTGCCTGGTGGGAGGTACTTCTGATAATTTTCACTTTATAAACATTTATTACTTGATTTAATCCACCAACACTATGACCATTGTCGCTCATTAATTCACAAAAAATTGGGTAAATAATTATCTTATTTTTATTAGTCTTTCTTAAATGTATGTATAGCTCACATTTATTTTAAAGTTTAACATGAGAAGTGTTTTGGGCCAGAGGCAGTGGCTCATGCCTATGATCCCAGCACTTTGGGAGGCCAAGACAGGAGGATCACTTGAACCCAGGAGTTTGAGACCAACCTGGGCAACACAGGAGACTCTAGTTTCTATAAAAAATTTAAAAAATTAGCCAGCCATGGTGGTGCATGACTGTAGCTCCAGCTATTTGGGAGGCTTAGGCAGAACTTTAGCCCAGGAGTTCAAGGATTCAGTGAGCTATGACTGCACCACTACACCACTCCAGCCTTGATGACAGAGCAAGACCCTGTCAAGAAAGAAAAAAAAAGAAGAAAGAGAAGAGAAGAGAAGAGAAGAGAAGAGAAGAGAAGAGAAGAGAAGAGAAGAGAAGAGAAGAGAAGAGAAGAGAAGAGAAGAGAAGAGAAGAGAAGAGAAGAGAAGAGAAGAGAAATACTTGGGGTCTTTATTTAGAAGTTTGGTGATTTTTTTTTTTTTTTTGAGACAGAGTCTCACTTTGTTGCCCAGGCTAGAGTGAGTGCCGTGGCGTCAGCCTAGCTCACAGCAACCTCAAACTCCTAGGCTCAAGCGATCCTGCTGCCTCAGCCTCCCGAGTAGCTGGGACTACAGGCATGCACCACCATGCCCGGCTAATTTTTTCTATATATATTAGTTGGCCAATTAATTTCTTTCTATTTATAGTAGAGATGGGGTCTCGCTCTTGCTCAGGCTGGTCTCGAACTCCTGAGCTCAAACAATCCGCCCACCTCGGCCTCCCAGAGAGCTAGGATTACAGGCTTGAGCCACCGCGCCCGGCCGTTTGGTGATATTTTTGTGACCAGAAATATACCACAAAAACTTAACTCTTGTTTATATCAACTAGCGATGGTAAAATTGGTTTCGTTATAGTTGTTTTACTTAAAGTCCTTGTTTCCATGGAAGACTCACTGTACTTGCTTTCCTCCTAAATATATCTACAGAACGACCCTATTTTAAGACTCACAGCTTTCTCTTTTATAAGTCCAACTTATAAAAACAATCAACCACTAAAAAAATCAAATAAGTGAAATTATTTAAGATTCTCTGGTAAATAGGAAGGGAACAGTTTTTATCTCATCCCACTTCATGAACTAATTCTGTATAATACTACCATTCCAATATATGTACATGGGAGGCTGATTCTTCACTGCTTTAGCAGGTTCCATACTGTAAAGAGAATTATAACTATACAGTTGTGTTTCCTTAGAGTTTCTCTTGTTCTTCCAATATAGAAGAGTCTACAGTTTGTAAGACAAAGGAAAAGACAAAGGCAGCTCCATTTCAAAATGAAATAGACAATATCCCCCTCCAAAGATTTCAGATGCCAAGTTACCCTTCCCTTTCTTGGCTACAAGGTATATATTTGTTATTAGAGACTAGATATTGACTCCTACAGAAGTCTTGGAAATTCTGGGCTCAAAGGCGAGAGCAGAAGTAAATACTACTAAGGATATCTGGTTTCATTCACTCTGCTGGAATTTCCAGACAGGAAAACTTGAAGTATATAAGTCTCACAAAGCCATCAGGATTATCACCTGATGAGAGTAGTATTATCTGGTTTCTAACATGTTTTTTATGCCACAGCTCAACTATATTTCAGTTATATTAATGGGGCAGATGAAGAATATTAAATTGTGAACTCAAGGCAAGCAACTTCCTCTGTGCCACACCTAGTCAAACAGCAGAGCTGAGCTACAGCCTTCAGAACTCTCCTCAGCTACATGATACACCAAGAAGACCTTTTAATAACTTCCTTGCCAGAAGGTGTCTAGCAAGGGGACCATAAAAGGAAAAAGCTCTTGCTACATGAGTCTCCTCTGTACATGAGTATGTGGTACTGCTAGAACATATCATGCCAAACTAAGGAACCAGAATAGATCACTGGCACCCAGAAATGATTATCATACTCACAACTAAACATTTTTGCATACAGGTATACCTCACAGATACTGCAGGTTCAGTTCCAGACCACCACAATAAAGTGAATATTGCAATAAAGCAAGTCACAATTTTGGTCTCCCAGTACATGTAAAAGTTATGTTTACACTATACTGTAATCTATTAGGTGTGCAATAGCATTATGTCTAAAAGAACAATGTACATACCTTAATTTAAAAATACTTTATTGCTAAAAAATGCTAACGATCATCTGAGCCTTCAGTGAGTTGTAATCTTTTTGCTTGTGGAGGGTCTTGCCTCGATGTTAATGGTTCCTGACTGATCAGGGTGGTGGCTGCTGAAGGTTGGGGTGGCTGTGGCAATTTCTGAAAATAAGACAACAATGAAGTTTGCTGCACCGATTGACTCTTCCTTTCATGAAAGATTTCTCTATAGCATGCGATGCTGTTTGATAGAATTTTACCTACAGTAGAACTTCTTTCAAAACTGGAGTCAATTTTCTCAAACCCTGCTGTTGCTTTATCAATTAAGTTTATGTAATATTCTAAATCTTTTGTTGTCATCTCAACAATGTTCACACCATCTTCACCAGGAGTAGATTCCACCTTAAGAAACCACTTCCTTTGCTCATCTATAAGAAGTAACTCCTCATCCAGTCAAGTTTTATCATGAGATTGCAGCAATTCAGTCACATCTTCAGGCTCCACTTCTAATTTTAGTTCTTTTGTTATTTCTACCACACCTGAAGTTATTTCCTCCACCAAAGTCTTGAACCCCTCCAAGTCATCCATGAGGGTTGCAATCAACTTCTTCGAAATTCCTATTAATGTTGATATTTTGACATCCTCCCATGAATCATGAATGTTCTTAATGGCATTGAGAATGGTGAATTCTTTCCAGAAGGTTTTCAATTTACTTTGCCCAGCTAGAGTAATCACTACCTATGGTAGCTTTAGCCTCACAAAATATATTCCTTTTTAAAATAATTTAATTAGTTAACTAATTATTTAATTTTTTGAGACACAGTCTCGCTCTGCCACCCCAGGTAGAGTACAGAGGCATCACTGTAGCTCACTGCAACCCCAAACTCCTGGGCTCAAGCGATCCTCCTGCCTTAGCCTCCCAAGTAGCTGGGACTACAGGCGCACACCAGGATGGCTGGGTAATTTTTTTTATCAGTAGAGATAGGGTTTTGCTCATTTTCAGGCTGGTCTCAAACTCCTGAGCTCAAGCAATCCTCCTGCCTCAGCCTCCCAGAGTGCTAGGATTACAAGTGTGAGCCACCGCGCCAGGCCCGAAATGTATTTCTTAAATAAGACTTGAAAGTTGAAATTACTCCTTGATCCACAAGCTGCAGAATGGATGCTGTCAGAAGGCATGAGAACAACAGTAATCTTGTTCACTCTAGCCTGGGCAATAAAGTGAGACTCTGTCTCAAAAAAAAAAAAAAAAAAACATTAATCTTGTCCATTGCCATCAGAGCTCATAAGTAACTAAGTATATTGTCAATGAGCAATAATATTTTGAAAGAAATCTTTTTTCTGAGCAGTAGGTCTCAAAAGAGAGCTTAAAATATTCAGTAAAGCATGTTGTACACATATGTGCTGCCATCCAGGCTTTATTGTTCCATTTACAGAGCACGGGGTAAGTAGATCTAGAATAATTATTAAAGATTAGAGGATTTTTGAAATGGTAAATGAGCCATGGCTTCAACTTAAAGTCACCAGGTGTATTAGCCCCTAACAAGAGAGTCCACCTGTCCTCTGAAGCTCTGAAGCCAGGCATTAACTTTTCCTCTCTAGTTATTGAAGTCCTAGATGGCATCTTCTTCCAAAAGAAGGCTGTTTCATCTACATTGAAAATCTGTTGTTTAGTGTAGCCACCTTCATCAATTATGTTATATTTTAGCTAGATCTTCTGGATAACTTGCTGCAGCTTCTGCATCAGCACTTGCTGCTTCACCTTGTACTTTTATGTTATGGAGACAGCTTCTTTCCTTAAACCTGAAACCAACCTCTGCTAGCTTTACAATTTTCTTCTGCAGCATCCTCATCTCTCTCAGCCATCTTGGAATTAAAGAGAGTTAGGGCCTTGCTCTGGATTAAGCTTTGGCTAAGTGAATGTTGTGGCTGGTTGGGTCTATGCAGACCACTAAAAACTTTTTCTACGTCAGGAATAAGGCTGTTTTGCTTTCTTATCATTGATAAGTTTCCTGGAGTAGCATTTTTAATTTCCTTGAGGAACTTTTCCTTTGCATTCACAACTTGGCTAACTGGTGCAAGAGGCTTAGCTTTCAATTTCAGCCTATCTCAGCTTTCAACATGCCTTCCTCACTAAGCTTAATCATTTCTAGATTTGATTTAAAGTGAGAGATGTGCAACTTTTCCTTATATTTGAACATTTAGAGGTCACTATAGAGTTATTAATTGTCCTAGTTTCAATTTTTCTGTGTCTAAGGCAATAGGGAGGCCTGAAGAGAGGGAAAGAGACGTGGGAATTGCTGATCAGTGGAGCAGTCACAACACATACTACATCTATCAATTAAGTTCACCATCTTATATGGGCATGGTTTGTGGCACCCAAAACAATTACCATAATAACATCAAAGATCACTGATCATAGATCAGCATAACAGATATAATAATGAAAAAGTTTTAATTATCATCACAATTACCAAAATGTGACACAGAGACATGAAATAAGCGCATAGTGTTGGAAAAATAGTGCCAACTGCTCAATGCAGAGTTGCCACAAACCTTCAATTTGCAAAAAATGCAATATCTATGAAGTGCAATTAAAGCAAAGCACAATAAAATGATGTGTTCCTAAATTTGGCCACAATATAGATTTCCAGGTAAAGGGGACCCAAAGACAACCAGATAAATTAGAAACGTGAAGAAAATAAATATAATAGATCTAAAGAGATTTCATCGTAAGACTGAAAGATTAGAATTCTCACTAAGATGATTTTCCCAAGTAGAAACGCAAAGTATAGCCCAGTGTCACAATTATGAAGGACTTGTTCTCTTTTCTACTAGCAACAGTTTTTAAGAAGCTAAATACAGGCCAGGCACAGTGGCTCACACCTGTAATGCTAGCACTTTAGGGAGGCTGAGGCAGGAGGATCACTTGAGACCAGGAGCTCAAGACCAGCCTGACCAAAATAGTAAGAACCCTATCTCTACAAAAAATAGAAATATTGGCCAGGCATGGTGGCACACACCTATACTCCCAGCTACTCAGGAGTCTGAGGCAGGAAGATCCCTTGAGCCCAGGAGTTTGAGGTTGCAGTGAGCTATGATGACAATACCGTACTCTAGCCTGGGCAACAGAGCAAGACCCTATCTCCAAAAAATGAAAAAGGAAAAAAAAAAAAAAGAAGAAGAAGAAGCTGAATATAATTACTCAGTGGCCAGCATGCATGACAGAGATATTTGTGGCTGATCTAATCTGAAGCTTCAAGGCAACGCAGCTGAAGAAAGGGACAGGAATATGAGCTGGGGATGATTCTGGGATTATAATTACATTTAGAATAACCAATATTATGAGGAAGGGGCAAAGATACCTGGAAAAATAGTCACAAAGGCATACATATCACTTCTTTTGCAGGTCTTAGCTACTACTGGGACATAACACTTAACCTGGGCTTTATAAAAGTCCCCCTCCCTCTTTCCAAAGTGATAGTGAACATGAAAATGTGAGTTTTCCTTATGCTTATTTGCCATCAACATTCTAGTAGGTGGTCTGGGCTTGAAAGCAAGCAGCCACACAGGCAATGTCACTGGTAGCCACACCTTTACCCTGCTTATGAAAATCTTTATACAAAGACAGCTGCTGAAGGCTTCAGGAGAGACTTGCTAACAGCAGGTTTCTGGATGTCCTGTTTGTGCATTTTGATAAACACAAGGATCCTGCAATCTCAATCCTCCTCACTGCAGACAGAGATGAATGGCAGGAGATGCCTGTCTGGGAAGGTGGTCATTAATCTAGACCACAAAAGAACAGAAAATTTAACCTGATTGTCAATCAATCATCTTCCCTAGAGATCGATCTCGATGATCTTCCACAGTAAGCTTGTGAGAGGGCTCAAAAATGGTTGTGCATTATTTTTAAAGGTTTTTAAATCTGCAGGACAATAATAGACACAAAATATGCTTGTTCCTGTTCTCTTAGACATATCTGATATAGTCAAGTGGAAGGGAACCAAAAAAGACAGAATCTGAGTAATTGCTCCTTGGTTTTCCAGAGACTCTATACCCCAGGATGTATAATAAATAGGAGAGGAAGGAGGTCGAAGTGAGGTAGCAAAGGCAGGAGCAGGATGTGCTGTGAAGGTGAGGAAACCTAATAAAATAACAATTACTCTTAATGTTATCCTAACCATTAGGAGGATTTCAGGCCATATCTACCTTACCTCTCTCCATCTGAAAAAAATATAAATTATGACTACACAAGCCTCTAACTTTCATTCTACTTATCAAAGCTAAGGGACTCTGGGAGGCCAAGGCGGGTGGATTGAAGGTCAGGAGTTCGAAACCAGCCTGAGCAAGAACCAGACCACGTCTCTACTAAAAATAGAAAGAAATTAATTAGCCAACTAAAAATATATAGAAAAAATTAGCCAGGCATGGTGGCGCATGCCCGTAGTCCCAGCTACTCAGGAGACTGATGCAGAAGGACTGCTTGAGCCCAGGAGTTTGAGGTTGCTGTACGCTGACACCACAGCACTCTAGCCCAGGCAACAGAGAGAGACTCTGTCTAAAAAAAAAAGGCTAAGGGAAAGGATTGGGGGAGAGAAATCAAAATAGGCTAGTATGTTCCTTATTCCTAACTCTCTTCCTCCTCAGAGCCCCTGGAGATTAAGAGCAGCACTCAGGGTACAGTGTGGGGAAGAAGGCAGGGAAAGAGAGAAAGAATGAACAGAAGTAAATCAGCATCAACCAGCCAGCAACATCTTCACTAGAAGACCTGGACTACTAACGCTGAAGTGACTAATCCACAGCTGCTATTAAAAACAAGATTCTGGTCTACATCAGCCCCCAAAAAAGGGCAAACACCCAGAGCAGGGACTCTCAGAGGGACATTAAAGAAATTAGCCATTGTTACTAACCAGGGAGGATTAGACCCCTAGGAAAAAACAATGTTCCGCGCATGAAAGGTGAAGAAGGAAATGTAAATTCAGGTCATGCTAAAGCCAGGGGGTTGGGGGAAAGCACAGGTGGGCTGGGGGAGCACAAGGAGGAGGCAGTCTGACACAGGAAAATTGAGGGGGAAGGAAGGGGAGAGGAGGAGGTGGTAGCAGAAGAAAGGGAAGGTAAGATTGAGAACAGAACATTTTAAACTAACCCAGAACTCCCTTGTGAAGGACAAGTCACGAGGCAAGATACAGCTCAAAGGCATGAGCCCCAATTTCACTACTGCAAAGAGGCAACACAGACTTCAAGTGCGCATGGAAAGAGGGCTAGGCAATTCACAGCACTGACTTCCAGGGCTCCATGGCCTTACTGAGTGAAAGCCGCCCAGGATTTTCAGCAGCACTAAGTGCCAGCAGCCTCAGCATGTATGTTTAAACTGCTTCCCTGAATAGATCCCGGTCTTGGAAAAGTCATAATATCTACAGGAGAACATATTTCACCACAAGTGTCTGTCTGGCTAAGTGAATGGAGACACTCTGTTCCCTGCACTGCTGTTATATGCATCACCTCGCCCTAACGTAGACAGAAGGGAGAGGACACATGCTGAGAGTCAGAAAGTAGCTCTGCTCTTCTCCCATAGTAGACAAGCAGGGATCGCAACCCCTGCTCCATTTGCCACATGACAGCTGCTTCAGGCCATCCCTGCATTTCTTTCCCATTTACATCTTTCTCAGACGAATAAACCTCCCACTTGGTTTTCCCTTTGCTTCCAAGAACACAAATGCTAGTACGTTTAATGATAGCATCAGGAAGGCAAATTGGTACAAAGATTGTTCCCACTTTCTTTGTCCTCTCTGGCAAAGCGGTTTCTCAAACATAAAGCTCTGTTGCAAGATGGCTAATAGGGAACTATCCATTTAGTTAAGGAAGAGGAAGAAGGTTGAGGGGGAGACAAGAACTCCTAAGACCCCAGACCTGGCCAGGCTATGTCAGGATAGAAGAGGGGCAGGGGGAGTAATGATTGACAGGCTGTCCTATTTCAATAATGCCGGCAAAAAAAGGAGGAAAAAAAAATACCTCTGTCTCTCTCTCGTGGTTTGCATGTTTGAGAACCAGAATATAGGAATCAAAACAAGATCCAAATGCCCAATTTCATAAGAGCCAGGAAAACTCAGTTTCAAGATGGAAAGAAACACAATGACCGGCTAGAATGGTCAGGAGCAGCAGTCAAGAGAAAGCGACACCCAGTAGGAAAGCTGGCTGGCAGGCATCCTGGAGCCTGGGACCCACCTGCTCCTTTAGCTCACCACCCCCACCACCAACCACTCAAAAAGACCAGAAGAAGCAAGGAATCACCTGTCAACCCACCACAATAATTTGACAGGCAACTTTCACGGGATCCTGGATAGGACACAGGAGGGAAAAGACTTAGAAAATTTGGGCAAGGAAGTAGGACCTCAAAGAATCAGTTTTGATCATAGCACTAAGAAAATCCTTTTAGGGAAATCTGAGTATTTTAAAATAAAGAATACATCTCCACATCTACTCTGCTTAAGAGAAAGAACACCAACCCTCTTGCTTCCCCATGTTGTGAAGACAATCCATGAGAAGTATTTCCATAGTCACTGTACACACAGAAGGGAAATATAAATGCTGCCTGAAGAACAGCAGCCATCCTCCCTGATTCTGGCCTGGGGCCAATGGGCTGTCTCTGGCCACAGGCTGCAGTGAATCAGCAATGCAACTACCAGAGGTAGAAGTGCTCTGGGCATTTCAACCCTCAGTCCCTCACTGTCATCCTGTTACTCATAAATAATAACTTAGGGGTTGGAAGAAAGAGTGGCCACCATTGCTGCTCCGACAGTAGTCAACTGGAGGAGAGGGAAGAAAGCAAGCTGAGTATGTACTTACTCAAAGTCCTCAAATTCCAAGTCGGTTCCCTCTACTGATGGACCCTGGTTGTCTGAGGAAGAAGAGGAGGTGGAAGAACGGAGACGGTTCTGTTGGTAGCGCATAGAGCGCTGGCGAATACTGTCTCTCCGTGAGAGATACTGGATCATCCTCTGGGCGTAGTATGCAGCAGGAGATAATCTGAGAGAGACAGAGATGGACAAACACAAACTAGCACTAATGTGGGGAATACTATGAAAGACAGTAAATTCAGCTCTCCTATGGCATCTCCCTGCTAAGGAGAACTCTGGAGACATAAAAAACAAAAGGCATTTAACTCACCAGGAGGTTTGTACTGCAGAATATACTTATCAGACCATCATCAATGTTTCTGTTTGTGATAAGGCAAATAGGCGGTTTAATCAGTCATATTCTGACCAAGAGCTCCCCCTTCCCAAGAGGATAATACTGGACCTGTCTTTCTAGCTTCTTCTTAAGGGACCCTTTTTAGCCTCTCAGAGTGTCCTTTAAACAAAATCTCAGCTTTTCCTTGATCATCATCCACATACAAAATGTAAGAAATGAAAGGGACCTTAGTAATCATCTACACTTTCATTTTATAGATGAGAAAACAGGCCAGGAGATAGTAACCATTAGATGAGTAAAGAAGGCACCACAGGTATCTTCACCAGTATTTCTTTTTTCTCCAACAAGTATACATAGCTCCAGATTGTTCTACCTCCTTAAAATGATCTCTCAGAACCTCTTATCTCTCTCTTATGGATTAATGATAGGTATTTGCAACATGGATAAAATATTCAGGACAGAGACTGAGAGTAAAATATCCTTGGGAGAACAGAAAATCTAACAGAGAAAAAGATTTTCTATATCTTACAATCAGCATCAGAAGCTACGTAGTCATTGAGCAATACAGAAGTTAACCGTTGTTCAAGTTTCTTCTCCCTTACTATGGCTAATCCACTAAATAATTAGCCTAGATCTATATTCTTCAAATTATGGCTTAAGTATCCTGATACTCAATGAAAACTTCTAGGGTCCCATACAATTCCCCATGTTCCCTTCTTTCTCAAGTTTTTCCTCCATTTCTCACAACACTGTTATATAATTTGAGGCTATGAACTGAAAACGTGAGACAGGATCAATAAAAGAAGAATGTTTTATATGATAATACTGAATGGATTGCTAAGAAATTTCAAAGACTTAAAACCCGCCTGAGGCACACATTTTGACTCAATAATTCCACTAGCAACTTAATCCTACAGAAACAAAACACAAGGATACAAAGATATACAAGTTCATATGCTACATTGTCAACATTAGTGAAAAACAGAAACAACTCAAATGCCCAGCAAGAAATTAAATAAACTACAGCCATACAAAGAAACACTATGTAGCAATCAAAAAGAATAAATTATCCCAATATACTCAGAGGGAAAGCCCTTAAAAAGAAAAAAAGCATCTTACTCTGTTGATGACAGCATCTTACTCTGAGACAGCATCTGAGACAGCATCTTACTCTGTTGCCTGGGCTAGAGTGCCGTGGCATCAGCCTCACTCGCAGCAACCTCAAACTCCTAGACTCAAGCAATCCTCACTGCCTCAGCCTCCCGAGTTGCTGGGATTACAGGCATGCGCCACCATGCCCGGCTAATTTTTTATCTATATACTTTTAGCTGTCCAGCTAATTTCTTTCTATTGTTTTAGTAGAGACGGGGTCTCGCTCTTGCTCAGGCTGGTCTTGAACTCCTGAGATCAAACAATTCGCCCACCTTGGCCTCCCAGAGTACCAGGATTACAGGCGTGAGCCACCATGCCCAGCCAAAAATAAAATTTTAATTGGGAAAATTTTGAAGAATGGCCTATATATGCAAAAATGTTTCTGTGATTAAGAGAAAAACTAAAAGGATACACAGCAATCCTAGTGAGGGTTCCTGGGGACTCTTATATTTTATATACTTCCATAACATTTGAATATAAAAAGCATGTATCTTCTGAGTTTTTTTTTTTTTTTTAACAGAAATCTGAAAACATTGAGAATGGAAACAAATAGTTATATGCAAAGGGTATAAAAAGTTATTTGCAAATATTTTACAAAGAGGTCCTTGGACCCAGGCCAAAGGAGATCTTGCAGTCAACTGCTAGGGGAGCTGAGGCTGCCTCTGAAATGCCTGCCATCAGAGGTGGTGTCCTACCAACCAACCAACAAATGGAATTCCCAAGCGGGCCAGCTAACAATCTTTGGAATTCAAATGTCTGTGTTACAAAATAGAAATAATATACTGCACTGAACACTACCAAATCTAAGTTACCTTTGCATGTAGCCAGTGGGCATGGTATGCATAGATGACTTGAGCAAGATAATCAGAGTACAGAACTACTTCCTAAAGCCTCATTGGTGGGACTTTCATTATCCTTTGGACCTCTGTTCCCAAGCATTTTGCAAGGATAAATCACAGAATCCTAAATTTTCAACAAATAGAAGTCAATGCTCAAGTTGTTCTTATATCTACTAAAAATACAGAAATCTTCCAGCAGAAACCAAGCACTGTTAGCTAAATTCTCAAGTTAATCAGACCAGAAAAGAATGTAACAAGAGAAAAGAGGAGAAAGATCCTTTTTTTAAAAAAAACTGATTCTGAAAAATGACCATAAGTATACCCATTCCTCAGTTTATAGCCTACCCTAACTAATGGAATCATTATAATATTACTGGTGATAGAGGTAGAAATAATGTTGATGCTAATGATAATAAAGATTACCCTTTTATGTAGGGACAAAATTTCAGCACTAGGTAACCTTAGTTGTTTAATTTCACAATAGGACAGGAATTCCCTAAGCTATGAAACTATAGATCAATGGTAAAAAAGGAATGATTCCTGAGACAATTATTAAATACAAGTACATTCTAGCCATGTCTTTTTAGGTTTCCAGAAGGAAGCTAAGGATCTGAATGCTGAAATATCTCACCAAGGCTTAGACCTATATAGATTGTATAGGGTGAAGCCTAGAGGAAAAAGAAATTAAAAAACCAGTAATGAGTTAGTAACAATCGTTCCCCTATGAAGAGCTATAAAATCATCAAACAACCCCAAAGTGTTCCAAGTGAAAAATTTAAATGTTTAAATAAATCCATAAGTTTTCTTCAAGGAAGAACACTTTCTCCTCCAAAAAACTTATTTTATGTTCAAAAGGAAAATGTAAAAAATACCAATACCACAAAGTATGATACTTTCTGTGATAAGACATCAGAGCAGGAACAAATAACAGATTTATTACATGAAAAGAGGGCAAATAATTATCTTTAATAATCCTTGTTGAACTTTGTAAAATTTATGGGGATTGAGATTCCCATTGGAGACTCTTATTACTGTCCTAAAATAAACTGTTTTATACTAAGAACTCTGTATCTCACTGCTTCAAAATATTTGATTCATATGAAAAATGTCTTTCCTTACATTTAGGGCTTAAAGTTTTCAAACACAGAGACTAACATAAACTTCCTTGCTTCAGTCATCAACTAAGTTGCCTACCTGTTTTAAAGTCTATGTTCTCTGATCCTTAAATTTGTCATTTCTGGGGTATGGAAAAAGAACTAAGAGGATAATGGAGAGTCTTTTCACTTTGTATCTCAGAAAGAATGCTCAATGTCATGATATAAGTGTGGCACCAACAAAATCATTTAATATTCCTGCAATCAACTTGATCTAAAGGTTTTTCCAGATGGACTTGAAATCTGTAACCTAGAGCAAAGCTCGTTTAGCTAACTGATCTATACTGCTAACCTACTAACCTTACCATCATAAATTACCCTTTTCTTTTAGCAAAGCTTCACAGTGTGCTCTGGTATTCCTTAAATAGCGTACAGGTTATGCCTTTTCAGATCACTACCAGATTGGGTAAACTCAGCTGTGACAGCCCCAAGCAGCCTCTACAGATAAATGCTACATATCGACACCCCATCCTGGGTCCTCATTTACCAGCATCAGGGAAGGGAGGGCCTCGAATTCATCTGAGTATTATTTTTTTTCTTTATTTATTCAAGAACTTTTCAAATATCTTCTAGGCGTAAAGTAAGCACTTAATAAAATGCCAACTAGTATTATACAGTTACTCTTTCTTTAGTCATCTTTTCCTTCAGGTAGTCTCCAATATTTCAATATCTAAAGGAGACAGACTTCTGCCCTTTGATATTTTAAATTCCTTCTCACATGACTACAAAAAGAGTTTCTGTTTGTTTAATTTATAAGTAATTCCCTACAAATAAAAAAACCCTTTTGTTCCCCATTGGTTGTCCATCAGAAGGGCACTGGCCTCTCTGGCCAGCAAAAAAAGAATTTCCTATGACTCCTCAGGTTCTTCCTCTAGTACCCTGCTTGCACAAATGAGCCCCAAAGGACAAGAGCTCAGTCATAACCCTCTGTTACCAGAGGGACTGTTCACTTACCTGCAACACTTCCCAATCACCTGAACCACCTGTCTCAAAACCATAACTGAAGAATAATAGAGCACCAGGACCAGAGAGGCACAGAACGGAGCTTCCAACAGCTTGGCAAAGCCAAGGGCCGCCCCTCCCCCCACCTAGTGCCATTTCTCACTTTGGCCTTACCTCGCTGGGTCTGGGTAAATTGGGTGCTCTCTGGATCCTGCTCCATCATAACGGGATAATGAAATGAGGGAAGACTCCAGCAGCCTCCTAGCAGAGATTAAAAAAATGGCAATAATCCCTGTCAATTACCAACTCAGAGGTCATTCATAAGGAAAAATGGGGGAGGGATAAATAACATCCCCCTTTGCAGTCAGCTAACACCTGTTATCTGGGATCATACCCTTCCTACAAGCTAAGTTTGTAGAGACAAATAAATGAAGAGCTACAGAGCTCCCACACTAGATATGGCCACTGTAGTATGCTGAATATTACTCTTTAGGGAGAAATGAACAAGTGCTTCAGAGACATGATCTTATTTCTATTTGCAGTATCTCCAGTAGACAAATAGGAGGTTGGGATCAACACAGGAGGGAAAACTTAGGCACACACAGAGATCATCACATAGTGCCAATATTTATTTATCCATTTATTTATTCAGTTTCTCCATGCCATCATAATCCATATCCACCTATCTTCTTTATACTCATTCTGCCCTGCCCACACCGTTTTTTGCAAGAAACAGTGCTCCTCAGATGTACAACTATGATATATCAGCTTTTAAAAATACACACACACACACACACACACACACACACAAAGATAGAACATTCCTCAGGCTCTCTTAACAACTAACAAAGATTTTTACTTATATAATCTAGCCTAATCATAAAATCAGTCATATGTGATACCCACACATTTTACTGAGCACTTTATTGGTGCCAAGCACTTATCGGTACTATGCACTTCACATGTATTTCTTTGTTTAAACCTCACCACAACCTAGAATGGTAGGTATTACTACATACACAAGAACACTGAGCCTAGAAGTTAAAATATATCACCCTGTGACACACAGCTATTAAGTGATAGAGACAGGACTCCAAAGTGAAAGGAGGCCCTTTCTTAACTCCAAAATGCAGGACTTTCCAGGGTACAGCCAGGAAACAAGTGCATATGTATCCACTGCGAGCAATGGAGATTAGCAAACAGGAAGGTATATGTCCTATCACTCAGCTCAGCCATGCTAGAATGTGGGCTGAGTACTGACAGGTCTTTACTACTTTTTTTAATGAAAAAGCCAGAAATCTGCACTTCTGCATGCAATCTCCAAAGAGTTAAATTTTAGCATCTGACCTTTTTTTTCCTTTTTGTACAACAAGGGCCAGTTAAAACACATATGCTAAACATGGCCCAGGGGCTCCCTGGTTTGCCATGTCTGACAGAGTGCCTCCCAACTCATATGTGCCTCTGCAGCCAATCAAGCTCCTGCCATAGAACATGTTTCAAAGGAAATGGTCTCTGAAAGAAATGTGTATTATTCCTCTCCAGCAGCATCTTCCCAGCCTCTCCCAGGAACAGGTCTCCAGCTTCCTGCCAGACTCTTCTTTAAAAC